>DF237417.1:9356-73998 GCA_000708835.1 Klebsormidium nitens | reverse complement strand
AAGAGCTACGAAAAATAGAATATGACCCCCCCCGGTTCTGAGAGAGCCAAGATTCCCCGGGTGGTGGGGGTGGCTCGAGGGGTCCAGACACCTCGAGACCCGGGTCCTAGGACCCCCTTGGGACCTCGAACCCAATGCAAAAAACTCGACTCGATTTGGTTAAGGTTGGGGCATTTCGTGACCCAAAACGTGACCTAGGGTTCTGCAGGCGGTTGAATGCCATACTTCTATACCATAACTTGGATTGACGGGCCACCAGCACTTGCATGGGAGGGCCCGGGGTGGGGAGAAGGAAGGAACGACGAGGGGATACATGCTCGCATGCCGAGATATTGGAATTTCAAGTTGCAGGTCACATGTACAACTTTTCGTGTTGAGTTCATGATCGAATTACTAGCAACTTGCGAGAACGTCCATAATACATCCCTAACCTAGTGGAGCAACAATTTTCTCGACGACACTCCGTCGATCCGCAATTAATGTGCTACGACATGCTGGTACTTCGTGACTCCGCGTCTAACCATGAACGCCATGGTGGTCGAATTGAGGCATACATTTGATTGAACCTAGAAGCTTGTCCAATGGAACAACCGTCTGTATCTTGCATGCACGTATTTTGCAGACGCATCATTTCAAGTGTTAGAGTTGAGCTAAAACTTCATTCTCGATGGCACCAAACTTGATTATTGTGGGCCCGCTTTCAAAGCTGAATCCAACTGTCGATAAGATATAAGAAGTGGTTACTTGAATTCAAGCGAAAAGTAAGTGCCAAATGTATAGAAAAGGACGATGGTAACTTGGCCCGGAAAGCATGGGTCCAATAATTATGTATATGATAGGGCTTGAGTCTAGCAGTATCTGGTCATATACTACCTATATAAAATACACAGGGTGTTTAAAAACCCAAACGGAGCCACCAGCCTCTACCCATTCAACCGTGTCTATTTTGACGTGCTCAGTAAGGACAAAAATTTACCGCAGTAACCCGTCACACAATCTAGAAAATGTAGCGTACCAAATTGATTTGCTCCATCAAACCGCCCGTTCGTCAAATGAGTTTGACTCCTTGTGTTACTTACTCAACTTTCTCGACCAAGAGCGGCAGCCCCAGCTTCGGCCGCAGCGTGATCGTGTTGTGCGGCCAGTGCCGGTACCCTGGCGCGACCGAAAACCGGAACCGCTGCAGCACCATGGCGAGCACCATCTTCGTCTCCAGCATCGCGAGCTGCTGCCCGACGCAGTTCCGCGGGCCGGAAGCGAACGGGATATACGCGCGCGCGTCCGTCGCCGCGCCCGCGGGGCCGTTCTCGAAGCGCTCGGGGTTGAACACGTCAGCGTCGGCGCCCCACGTGGCGGGGTCGCGGTGGAGGGGGTAAATGGGCACCGCAATCACGAGGTTGTCGTCCTGGGGGATAGCGTATGGCCCCAGCTGCTGAGGTTTTGACACCTGGCGCGTGGTGAAGGGGACCGGGGGGAAGAGGCGCATCGTCTCGCGGAGGACCATTGTGACCTGCCCGGGGAGATGCCGTGGCGCTTGAGCAAGCAGGGGTGAACGGTGCTTTGATGCGTTCCGCTTCCGTTTCCCTTTCCGTCTTCCGTCCGTTACAGTATTTCCTTTGCAGATTCCAGCTGACTGTTCCAAAACCGATTTGAGGCTTCTAAGGTAAAGCGTCAAAAGTAAGGATGAATGGTGAGTCCAACGATCCAAGAGCTCGTGGGAAGTCGCAGAAAGCTTTTTGGGGTCACCAAATCTCGAAAGAAGACGATCAAAAGGAAGTATCGGACAGCAATACACTGAGCATATTCAACAATTGAACGGTGAGCCTCTCCATCTCAGCGGCTAAGAGGTGTCTCTCGCGGCAGCCGTTGAGCGGTAGTACCTGCGAAAAGGTCGAGTAGCGAAGGAGCAAGAACACAGATAACGCATGAGAAGTGAGAGCCCACTACGGCTTCGGTCGCCTCACCACTTTGAGCTTGTTGGCGCTGTCCTTGTTGGGCGGCGCGCTTCCGCAGTGCTCGCGCACCTCCGCGCGCGCGCGCTCCTGCCACTCGGGGTGCTGGCCCAGCAGCAGCAGCGTCCACGTCAGCGCGTGGCCAGACGTCTCGTGGCCCGCGAAGAAAAACGTCTTGCACTGGTCGATCAGCTCCTCGCTGTGGGAGGGAAAGTTCGCGGTTCTAGTTTTTTTTGGGTAAAGAGCCGCTTGATGGAGACTAATGCTGTATCTGCTCTAAGTCAAGAAATTGCTCGATGCTCGACGTCTCGTGTCCCGCAAAGAAGGCCGTCAATCACCTTTTCGCTGCGAAAAGAGCCGTTTGAAGGCGGTTAAAGTGTATCCTATGCGGATTGTCGCTCTTCCAGGGATCCCATGAGGAAGTTATCAATAGCGTGTCCCAGAACAACAAGCTCGAACAAAACCTCCGGCCATGTCAATCGATCGAAGAGAGCAGATCCCGCCTCTTCAGGGTCACATCTTTATGACACCTTCGTGGGTAGACAAATTCATTTCGCAAGACCAAAGAATTCCAATCAGATACTACGTTCAGTCTAAAACAACGAAGCGGTGGCCAGCAAAGCGCGGGCTTACAATTTACATCGGTAGCTCCCCCTCACCTGGAGAGCGACCCTTGCTCGTCGGAAGCCGCCAACAGCGACCCCAGGAGATCGTCTCCAAAATCCGGCGGCCCGCCGTTAGCTTTCGCGGCGACGGCCGCCTTGGCGCGGCGGTTGTTGATCAGCGAGAGGATCATCGCACGGACGCGGGCGCGGGTGCGCGCAATGCGGACGTTGATGGGGATGGGCAGATACCTGCACGAACGACAGATAGGCTATGGTTTGCTGACAACGTATTGTCGAACGTGAGAATCATCGAACGGACGCGCGCGCAGGTGCACGCGATGCGGAAGTTGATGGGGATGGGCAGATACCTGCACAGACCACAGATAAGCTATAATTTGGTGATAGCGTATTGTCAAACGTGAGAATCATCGAACGGACACGCGAGCGGGTCCGCGCAATGCGGATGGGCAGATACCTGCACAGGCGAACGATAGGCTATGGTTGACCTATAGCGTTTTGTTGTGCAGGCAAAGTATGAAGCATCGCGCTTATCGTTGAGGGCAAAGCAGAAAGTTCAAAGAAGCAGAAGCTTGCCGATAGGGTAGAACATAGGTAGACCTAGAGCAGAGTCCTTGCGAATGCGGACAAACAGCCATAAGGTATTATGCCCAAAGTAATTTTGAGAGTGCGCACGATGTGAAGGCTTGGCAGGCTGCGACAAAGGGGAGGCTAAAGGAGTGATCAGATTGGAAGCTTTGACTGTAAGGTTGCCTACTGGTGTCTTTATCCGGCAGAAATGGTGTTGCATCTGAGCTCACCCCAATCACACAAATCCCCCACCCCTAGCGGCCCGACTGAACGTCTCACATTCTCTCCCTGTCCAACAACCAGACAAAGGGGAACCAGTGCGAAACATCAGATGTCACCTTTGCCCTGGTTATATAAACGCATAAATCGGAGCACTGGATCGCACTCACTTGTAGAAGGGAATGAACATCGCTTGGGGCCCGAACGAGCGCGCCGCAATGTCCTTGAGCAGGTTCTCGAAGTCGTGGTAGATGTCTTGACCGGAATAAGCGGATTCCGCTCCGTCCTCTTGTCCAAATACCGCCCGGCAAATGACGTCACGAGCCACGGTTGACAGTTCCTGGTTCACTTCGATCTCAGCCCGCCCCCCGGCGCCGTCGATCTTCGCCTCCCAGCGGCGGACCATTTCCTCAGTGCTGCTCACGATGAAAGGTTCCATGTCCTGCGGAGATGGGGTTCGTGTACTTATCATCTCAGTATTATCTACTGCTCACTAAACAATCACGATTGACGAGGTAATTCGGTGGTCTGAGGGGTTTGGACGAGTTTTCCAGGGGACTTCTAGAGGGTATCGCAATATCCGAGACTGAGCGTAGTACTGTGGGGGTAAGGCCAATCCGAGGGTTCGAATACGGATGTGAACAAAGCATTGGCAGGGCAAGCTGGGTAAGACGAAATGAAGGAATGGGGTTTGGCAAGAAGGTCAAACCGGATCCACAAGTAAGTGATGCAATTTTTGAGGCGGTTCAAGCTTACGGACGAAGTATTGCCGGGGTTTGATAAATGCTCGGCCGGAATCTGCAACGTCTTGAATTCTAGGGTGAACACCACTACAGATCATCGATCGAGATTTTGACCTCCAATATTGACTCAATAATGCATCAAGGGTAATCATTCTGTGCCTGCACTCTGATGAAGGCACCCAATCTCCACTGCACAGACGTCGCATTCCATGAATCCAAAGACGTGCATTGAGGAAGGGACAGTTTCGAAAAGAGATGCAGTGTGGAAACTATCTAGATCGATGTGACAAATGAAGTTGCAATTTCAAACTGGAAGAGCCTGCCTATACTGTAGGTAAGAATGGTTCTCAGAATCAGGTTAGGCTTTAACCCCCAAGCAGGCCGTCAAACCATGTAGCTCTAACTCACCTTGAGCTTGCTGTGTGAGAACATGGGGTTAACCAGCTTTCGTTGGCGGGACCAGATGGCATTGGAGGCGAAAACCAGCCCGTGCTTTCCCAAGACTGGTTCAAAGACTTCAGCTCCATAGTCGTTCTTGCGGTAGTGGCCGCCGTTCCCTGTTGTCGTGTGGAGAACCTGGTGCAGTAACGCTGGGTCCAAGATTGCTAACCGGACTTTGGGGCCAATGCAGTAGTAGAATATGCTGCCTGCAAAAGACAGAGATGATAACAAAATTTCAGCAGGAGGCTTTTCATGACAGAACCTCAACCGGCCTCGAAACACATCAACATACGAATCAGGCCTTTGTGGGATCTCTGCATTGAAGTGGCAATTCTGCCGCCAAGTGAGAGCAGAACGATAACTCCTGGGTCTTCCTCCGAAGGCAGTTTGACAGGCAGTTCAATAGAGAACACTTTGAACGGCTCCACATTGTTCAGTCCATCGCTTCTGATGGCTTTCTCCATGTCGCCATCGCTACTCTGAGACAATTGTCATCTGGCACTTGACTACATTGTCTGCATTCAGAGATGAAATGTGCAGTTTTACGCACTCATAATTGTTCACTGGATAGTTCAGATTAAACACTACACTTTGTTGCTCAAGAGCTCACCGTACTCCTTCTTCCAGTCCATCATGTACTGCATGTTCTTCCCGCCATTCTCCACTACTTTCTCACTGTCTTTGAGCACGCTCATCTGTCCAACAAGGAGCTTGAACGGGGGCCCCTTCATGCCCTGCTTTTTGAAATGCCTTATCAACCTCAGTGGCCTGTAGACAAACTGCACGTATGCTCGCACAATCAAGGCAGCTACAAGGAGAAGGGACAGAATGCTGATGATCCCCCATGCTGACAGCTCAGCGAAGGAGAGGTATGGGGAACGCTGCAATGAATGGGGGCTCAAAGCAGTCCAGTAGCGGCCCAAGCTCTCAGCTAGCAGCTGAGAAGCAGTCATTTTGGTCAGGGGTTTGGGACCCAGAAGCACCTGAAGAACGCTTTTTGATTGAAATGCCAAGGGAGACCACCTTTAATTTATGCTTCCCCCATGTCGCCACCCTTGATAATGCAATGCACTCCATTCTAGACCTCCATCTTGAACCCTGAGCCGAGACAATGTGCACTCAGTGCTCATCAGCTTTCTCAATCAGCTTTTTCGAAGAGTCAAATGAAGTCCGCCTGGAAATCCTGTATCAATATCATCCAATTAAAAGGCGCCATTGCAATAGACGCTGGCGACAATGCCCGTGCGAAGTGACCAGCCTGTGTCGCCTAGTCCTAGACTCTAGAGAGTACATTCTGTCGTCGTCTCGTCGTCACCTCGGAAACTCCCAAGCACCACAACGCTGACGTCACAAGCAATCCCCCTGGCGCGCCAGTACGGTCCGTAGCAGGGGGTTCGTTACCAGTAACACATTTGACCGGGCGAGATTACCGGTGAGTTGCATCTGCCGCGGTCGCCGCGTTGGGAGTCGGGACTGGCAAGTTCGACAAACCCCCATCCGGTGGACTTGCTCGGTTTCCTAACAAGCCCCCGGACAAATCTCACTCCATCTTTGACTCAGGTCCCATTGTCGCGCGCGCACATTACAGTACTGTGCGTGCGGCCGCGCCGCTCAGGATCATCAGGCTGCATGCAATATTGACGACAGCGACTTGCAGACTTGCATCACGAAGAAAGACCCCACTGCTTCGAAGACTGCAGAATAAAACCATACCTCTTGACCCCCTAGTCTTGCAAGGTAGCTGTCAGATTTTGGCGCCAATGATGCCTGCTTCAAAATAACAGCGATACCGGTGTTGAAGCTAACAGAAGACGCTTGTCTCGCCATCACCACTTCTTCACTTTTGCAAGTGCTTCCGACCCGCAGCCGACGTCGACGCGATGCTTGACGGCTTGAAAGATTTCAGGTGTGATAAATAATGTACATGCACCGTTAGAATCTGATAACGTCAGATTCATTGGCACTGACGTCTTGGGGAAAGCCACCATATGTATGTCTGAGGTTGAGTTGAAGACCTTCTAGTGGGCAGCGAATATCATGCGTCTTTCGCTAATTCTTAATCTCGCCTCATGATCCGGACTCTTCCTTCTCTCAGATCCATAGATTTCCCCGGGCCGTCGCCAGCTGCATGACAGCCTCATCCTTCGACCTGAGTTCTCGCATAGTTGGGTTTTGGACATTCTTTTGAAGGGCGATGGATCGAACCACTTCCGAGAACGTACGACTCGGAAGCTGACGTGACTCCAAAGGAGGATATCAGGACAACCAGCTTGCTTCTTTCGAACTTAATTAGCTTCCGGGCAGTGTTTCTTACGTGCTTTCCTAAATGGTGAACCTCTCGGCGCACAATCTCAAAGTCAATGGTCATTGGCATACCGTACACGAATACCTTGTTGAGCACTTACTACCGCTCAAAAAGTACAAGTACCACGTCACGCGAAGTTCCGAGAACGGACCAGTCACAGCCCCCTTCAAGCAAGGCGCGCAATACCGTGACTGCAAGATTCCACACCCTGGAGGATGATTAGGGTGCTCCTAAGAAGTCCAGATGCAAACCCAATTCAGACGGTGTTCTCGTTTGCGCCCGTTAGCTGGTCCACCCTTACGAGAGCCTTCAGTCTCACAGATCGAAGCTGGCTGGAACTTAGCCGCGCCTGATGCTGACTCGTCGGAATTTGACCTATGCTTCAGTGTGGCTTTTGAGTTGGTCGTACGACGTCATATCCGAAAGCGACCGACACGAGGCAATTGCACCTCAGCGTTCTAACGCCAATTAGGTGCCCAGACTAGTACGTACTCCAAGCACGAAGTATCATGTATGCATCAATCCGCATGTTGCATCTGGATCCGGGAGCGGCGAAGGTCGTTCGAACGGTTGGCACCTCCTCGGAAGTTGGGCATAAGGTGATACTAAGGTCTCCAATCAATTAACGAGAGGTCCTGGTTCAGCAGAAGAGTTTCACCGTTTAACTTAAGTTGCGCATATTCTCAGGAAAGCCCAAGGCCGTTGAGTTGCAATTCCCATAAAGCTGCGTGCCGGAACGTACGTAGAAGGTACGAGACGCTCTGCAAGATCAGTCGTCCGGACTTGACTGTAGCAGAAGGTCAAGTTGCAGCCAGTGGCGGGTACTATGTTGAGCCCACGATTAAGCCCGGGTCAGCTCCTCGGGAGAACCCAATGGCCAAGTTGGGGCGCTCCGACCGCGTATTCACTCTGTCACTCAGGGCACGTGCAAAAGCGATCAGAAATTCTAGACTCTACATGTTAAACGGGAGACGCTTGGCGCTACTTTTGTACTTGCCTGTCACGTGCTTCACCATCGCATGGCAAGGCTTGGAGCCTCCATATATGCACGCAGAAGCATCGCGGGGGTTAAAGCTGATATAATCCGCATTGGCGCTCGATTGATGCGCCGCAGAAAAGGATGGAGCTGGCGGGATTCGAACCCGCGTCTCTCACTCGGCGGGTCGGGCTATCGCGGGCACCCGGAGGTCTGATAAGTCTGAAAGCCTACAGGGCGACACTACTGCCCCGGGCTTGAGGTATGCACCTATCCCTACGCACATCCGACGTCCCATTCTGGGAGTAGCCGTGCACTGCATACAGTCTAGACTCAGGACCCTGTCCCTAATGCAAAGCTAGGCGAATTTGCCCTCATCCGAGTTGGCGCTCTACCACTGAGCTCCAGCCCCCAACAAATGTCCTTTTTTCGTCGGCTGCTTATAAGGAGTCACTTGAAAATGATGATCTGCTTGTGGGCCGAAGATGAGAGCTGAGGAGCCGTTGATTTCGATACCGATGACAGCATGCACGAGCAACCAAGCCCGGGCAAGCTTCGCGACCGAAGTTATCACCCGCTGAACCCACTCGAAAAGGCCCGAAACGTATCGGTCGTAGAGAGACCAAATTTTTTTTGCCAAACCACTTCACCGCTTCACAATGGATTCCAAAGATAGATCGATAAAGCGAAAGCCCTCTGCCCCCTCGTGAACTTCTGCATTTAAAAGTCCCAGCGCCTGCCACTTTACCGTCCTAAAGGTGGCTGGCCTAAGTTTAGCCTTTCAAGCCCAGATTTTAGATTGCGGACTTGGAGACCGAGGATCACAGATAGGTCAGCGAAGTAATCGTGGACGCTCGCGTTACTGTGATAGATACTACGGGCATGTGATACGTCCATCTGCCTCTCGAAGCGTTACTATGATTTTATGCTGATAGATTGGCCGAGCATCGCCCAATTCAAGTGAGCAAATCAAGTAGACTCGTGCACTGACTTTGATACCATTGTTCGATGACATGGGAAAGTTTGAAACTTTGATTTTCAAGAATAACCCGTGATTTGGCAACAGGGTGGATGCATGAAGACCTCTTCTCATGCAAGCGATGACTTGCATGTACGTCAGTGCATGGAATGTAGAAGACCCCTGTGCATCAGTATTCGAGGGAAGTGCCAGCATTCCTTGGTCTCGACATACTTGAAGCCAACGAAGTTTTCAGTCAGTGAACGGTTGGACCGGACTTTCTAGAGGAGACGGGATGCATGCGCCCCAATTTTAAATGCATTCGGTTGAAAGGGATCATGGTACTAAAGCGAGAAACCCTGAACAGTATTGTTGCGCACGCACGCACGCACCTCTCACAGTCAGCTGTCGAAAATGCTATGTTGGCCACAATCACTTCGAAGGCGATCTCGAGCTTATCTAGAAGTTTGCTGATTCGTTCAAGGCAACGGCCAGGCACCTTCAACTTTCCTGTGAGTCCGACTCTTACAATTTAGCTCTTATGCAGTTTACGTAGCAGATTTAGCCAAGTAAATTCGCGCGTTGCATGGCACATACATTTCTTTGAGGATCGGGACTGCCTGCTCATGTATAGATCATCGATCGGATCGGATGTACTAATACGGAATCCGGATTCAACCCATGCGAAACCGATAACTAGACCAGCACATCATTCCAAGTTACCAGAATTACATGTATGATGCATCGAAAGTTCAACAAGCGGGCGCAGTAGACTTTCTTCATAGCGTCATGAATTGATTCCAGCCTATTGGAGCCACCCTGTTATCACAATAGGAGTACCGTAGCAAGAACCTGCAAACATCGCGGCGGACTTCATGGTGACTGTAATCGACAGTATTCCGCCAAATCGTGTTCGGTGAAGGTGCTACTTACTTATCCTAGGGTTCGAACACCAGCAGAATGCCTTTGACCAGTCCTTTGACCGGTCTCACTGCCTTTGTCGGTCTGTCATAGGATAGGCGCGCATTGCTTATATTAAAGCGTTTTTGTCAATCAAACCTGCTTGGTAGGGACAGACCTTACAATTGGCGGAGAGCCCAGTTCAGGTGCGCCCGCAATTGCCGTGCCGCCGGGTAGCTCATATCCCGCGGTACACCCACGTTATCCCTCAAATGCTCCACCGCTTTCTTCACTTGCTTAGGCAAACCCGCCGGCAACTCCCCCGCCTTTTCCGTTCCCTCAAGCAACGCCTTCGCAACGTACCTGAACACGACGTCTACCGCCTCGGCGTATGCCTCGGCGTCGTTTCTCAGCGGCCGCAACGCGAACCTAACCACGGCAGCGTGGTTCGTAACCAGACTATACGCGGCCTCGCCCTTCCCCGCAGTTCCCTCGTCAAATCCCCATCCGGTAGTCTCCGGTTTCAACGGCAAGTCCCAACTGCCGGCCTTTCCGTCAACCAGCGCCCAATAATCCTTCGAGGCGTCGTTGTGGTAGCACTCCCCGATTTGGGGGGGTAGATCGTGGACGTGCGTGAAGTCGTCCGACTTCATGGCATGGTACGCGGGCCGGGAATCCATAGCATCGTACCAACCATTGACGGCGGACCATTTGTTGTTGCGCACGGTAAGGCCCTTGTAGTAGGGCACGCTCGCGGCGATGCGCTCCAGAAAGGGGGCGTAGACGGCGTCGATCATGGAGAACTGCGGGAGAGATACGGGAGCGTGATCAGAAAAGTTTGCCATTACGATGAGATAAAACGAACGTCACAATGAGGATCATTCGTCGAAATGTGCACGAACTTAATCCGGGGAGTCAACGGCCTGACGACAAGATCTGTACACATCAGAGGAATAGACGGCGTAGATCATGGAGAACTGCGGGGACGGAACGGGAACCATAATTGAAAAACTTGCTCTCTGCCCAAGGTGCAACTCTCAATGTGCCCGGAAAACTTGGTTCGGAGGGTCGACGTTTTGACAACTGATTCGCAGATCAGCAAAACCCATCCGGACAACTGAATATCAAAAACATCACGGCCAAGAGTGGCAACTGTCATTGGTACGTCAGTCGGGCCGTCACGTTCTTCCAAGAATCAATCTTTCTGTTTCATTTGACTCAAGAAGTCAAAATCTGACGGAATTCCAATCGAGCATCAAGGGTTCTAATCCTCGGCGCCACGACTAAGTGTTCAGGAAAAGGCTAACCAATCATGTGGCCGCTCCACTTCGTTGCTCGCCTACGAATATCACAACCTCTCCGTGTCGAGCTCACCTCCTTCCCGAGAAAGTACGGCCCGCCAAAGCGCCGCAGCGCCCCGTCGACGTCCGCCATGGTCTCCTCGAAGCGCTGCCCGTTGCCGGCGTCGCCCCACCCGCTGGTAATGAAGCGCAGCCAGCTGCCGAAGAGTTGCCGCTCCAGGCGAAGCAAGCCCTACAAAAACAAACCCAGGGTTATGAACGTTAAATTAAGGTTTCCGGGATTTTTGCAGCTCTGAGACTCGAACTCAAGGGTTGCGGGCGCAGAGTTGTAAGTCGCTCCGTCGCCCCACCCAAGCGCAGCCAGCTGCCGAAGAGTTGCCGCTCCAAGCGGAGCAGGCCCTACAGACGCGAAGTCAGAGTTTCGAGGTTTCGGGTCAGGTTGAATAAATTTGCGGCATCGAGGATTCCAAAGTAGAATGTTGCTGGTATGATGCGTAACATGTGGTCGGCTAACCCACTGGTAATGAAGTGGAGTCAGCTACCGGACAATTGTCGCCCCTGGCGGAGCGCGCCCTGTGAAATCGGTTCCGGGTAGCAAGGTTTAAGGGTTTATGAGATTCTGAGATGTCCGGGATTTTGCGAAATACAGCGAGAGGGAAACGTGCCAACTGAGGGAAACGTGCCAACAGGTGCCGCTCCAGAAGCAGCAAGCCCTACAACACCGGGTACAGCACTACAACAGTCTGAGAAAGTCGACAGGTTGGGGGTTCAGGTTCTACGATGGCAAGTGAAGAATGAATCGCAGTTCTACCGTTGCGAGTGAAGAGTGAATCGCAGCTGCCAAACAACTGCTACTCCGGATGCAACGAGCCCTGCCATGCTAAAACCTAGTGTTATATGATCACAGCTTTTTGAACGTCGGGGAACTTGGGATTTGAGGCTGTGGGAAATCAGTGAGGAGCTACATGTGCGGGTACAAACTGCAACCAGCTCGCAGACGCTTCAAGTTTGAGGAGGTGGGCAGAGGCTCCTGTGCTTTAGATCCAAGGCCCACGTGACTCTGACCACTTTGGAAGATTCTCTCGAAGACGCTGCTGTTTGGAGTCCCGTCATGTCACAAATGCTAAGTTTCGCAATGCAGAGGGAAAGCTCACCACTCGCAGCAAGGAGAAACGCAGTCAAAGGTCTTTCACAGAAAGGGAAAATTGTGACCTGCCATCACGTCCAGGTCTATTTTGGGTGCCACTGTAGGTGATATTCCGAAAAATAGTGACATAGTCAAAGAGCCGGTCCGGAATGCTGATCTCATTGGACTTTGGTTGTTAACAAGGGCTTGAATAACCGGCTCAAGAGAAAGGTCTTATGGAAAACCATGAATAGAGGCCTGGCTTCTGCACCACCCTCGTGGGCACTAAAAGGCCCCTCGACTGTCTTTCTACAGCTCTTTCTGTCAAATCTGTCATTGGCTTCCAAATGCTCCAAGCATGGTTCCTGACCTTGAACCGTCCAATCGTCAACAAGGAAGCCATCGGACGGCTCAAGATCATCGTGCTCGGAAGTTGGAACCCGATGGCCACTTTGACGCATACAGGTGTAAAAGCGGTTCTTCACATGTATCGACCTCACAGAACGACCTCCACAACCAAAGCATGTCGTCACAGCGGGCCTTGCGTTCCAGGTCGCGGACAATGCGTGCCTCAATTCTGAATAGCAATCTCTGGATATCTCTGAGGTTCACCACGGTAGGTCAGAGCTTACATACAACCGACGAATAACATTGCTCCAACACACTGCACTCAGGACGAGAGCCTTCGCTCACCTGCAGCGCCTTGCTCTCTTGCGACCCCGGCGGGGGCAGCAGTGAGCGCTCAGGGAACTCTTGCTCAAGCCGGAGCATGATATCCATAGACTCGGTGATCAGCTCGCCATCGATCTTGACAGCTGGCAGCAGACCAGAGGGAACCATGCGCGTGTACCACTCGGGCTTGGGGCCGTAGCACCTGGACAGGACATAAACGGGTGGAGTATGATAAGCTATGGCTTCTGAAAGAAAGATTCTTGGGTGGGTTTGCTATCAGAACCGATACAGGTTATACGGAGTTAAAACGGGTTAGTCAGCCTCGGAGAGTCTGCTGCGAGCTGCCTTCTATCTCCTCTCCCCAGTCCTGTGAAAACAGCAAAGATATTGAATAGGACGGACGTCTCAAACGTTTTGTCCAACTTTCAGTCGCAAGGAGAATGGAGGATTCTGCAGTCTGAACCTAAATGACTCAGCCCACTGGTGGAAAGTATCCCACTGCCTTCCGGTCAGACGAACGGGAGCGCAATCACTCTCTTTTGGAATTACCATGACCACAACTATGTCCCCCCAGCTTTCTCTCTTCCAGCGGATACTCAATAATACTTCCTCCAGCATTCTTCCTTTCCAAATATTCTTTCTTCTTAGTAAAGACACGCTTGGCTGCGAGCTACATAAAATTCAGGGTCAGGCCCTCTCTTTCACCTTGTCATTTCATTTTCTCTAAAATGAAGCCCTCTTATTATGTCTGAATGAGCTCTACTTGAATTTGCCCATTAAGAGAAAATTAACACAGTGCTGAGAAGTGCGGTCTTGTTCCTCACCTCATGTTGATCTTCTCCACCTTATACGGCACCTGCTTCTCCTCCAGCTGTAGCCACACACGCTCACAGTACGGACACCAGCTGCTATTATCCCTGTAAAACACGACCCTCGGTTCCTTCCCCCCCGCCAGGCCAAACCGCCTCTCTTTAGCCCACGGAACCCTGTCTTTCAAGCTCTCCAACTCCTTCGGAAGCGCCGCCGCCAGATCCTCCCAGGGGGGGAGGTTATGCTCCACCATTGGGGGGGGGGTTGCAGTGGTCCCACCCGCAGTGCTCTGATTCAGGGCCCCCGAAACAGCATTTTTAAGACCGCTGAAAAGTGCTCGAGGGGTGGGGGGCATCGGCGAGCGCCTGAAGTGAATAGGGTGAGGGAAGAGGCTGACTTGGCGCAAAAGGGCGAAGCGGGCCCCGTTGGAGGTGTGGCAGAGGGAGAGGGAGGAAAGAGAGGAGAAGGGGGCAGAGGCGGCGGGGCAGACGGCCTGCATCGTGGTCAGGAGAGGTGGCGTCCAAGGAACTAGCTGTGTACGCCACTGTACCTTTGACAATGATGCCAATGGACAAGGGAATGCGTCACTGCGATTCCGAAGCGAAGGTGCGAGATCGACTGAAGAGCAGCAACTCGGAACCTAGCGGAGCAGGTAAATGACGTGGCAAATTCTGGAGCGTCAGATGTACCGGATCCGGACCTTTGGTAAATCGATAGTTCAGATTCATCGAGAGTCTAAAGCTAAGCTTTGGTCCAGATTAGGGTTTGGGCTGAGCAGGTTGGAGTCTATACATAGCTCGCTCAGGCTGTGCTTGCACAATTTAGCGCACAGCTCCCACCTTCCTTCGTGTCAAAGGCTCCTCTTCCCTCCAAGTCCAAGAGACCTCCGCCAAGGCTCCATTTGCCTCGCAATTGCGAAGGAAGCACTGCAATTAGTTTGAGCCTCAGCCTTTCCTGATAGACCCTCCGCGGATCTGCTTCACGTTCAGAAAACCTCTGGTTTGAAACTGCACCCCTTCCAAATGGCCTTTCTGGGACGCCTAGGCGTTGGTGGCATGTCCAAACAGGTGGTAACGCTCAGACAACTGCACGGACGGATTGCTGCTGGTGCATTTTCTCAAATGCACCAATTGGTGGCAGCTAGTCCGGTGTCTAATGACAGGACCTCGCCAGAAAGGCCAGGAGTTTCAGGTGCAGCTGAAGCGGAACCGAGTGGCAAGCATGGGGCAGTTCAAAGTGGGAGCTGGAGAAGGAACAGCGGGAAGCAGGTCGGTCAAAGTGCAGTCGCTTTGATGCATTTTGGGGCAACAAAACCTGGTCATGGTTGCAGGGCAGTTTCGGTCGAAAATGTGAAGAGCTCAAGAAAACCAGAGCTGAAAGAACACTTTTACTCCTTGTATCAAGTAGCCATGGACTAATTGGGCTGGAGCAACTCAGAGCAGTGTGCAGAAGAAGATATGAAGAGCTGCTTAATGCCCGTCTTTCGTGCATTCGAGTTGTCCAGCAAACTCCAATGAATTTTAGAACCAGCGGAGAGCTACGGGCGAACCTGTCAAGGTGGTGTTTAAGTTCGTTTGGCGCTACATGCTTGATGCAGCACCCTTTCCACTGGTTTATTGGTTTTCTGGCCAGTATACATCTGTTGTGCCTTGCAAATCTGAGGCGGCATCGAAGCAATAATTTTAAACTTAAGACGGTGACCATTGCATCATGGCATGGCATGTACTTCACATATTGTAAACCTTAAGTTTTGAGTCTGCAAGAGTGTGATTTGAAGAGGGCAGCGCATCATGCACACTCAAAAGCACGAAAAGAACGTCAAAATCTTGGTGGTGCACTCTTACTTCTCGTTTGCAACCCCAACCTAGCTCTGCTCATTCCTTAGCCTCCTCCCTTGCAAATACCATTGGGGCGTAAGCTGACCAGATAGTATGAGCCTGCGGCTTGATTCCTATGACCCTCTTGACCATTTGCGGCAATTGAAGGGAGTCACTTCTCCAACCTGGATGTTGCACCATCCTTACTTCCCCCCCCAAAAACATGCAATGGGCAATCTGTGTGTGCATCTATAACTTGCTCTTAATAATCAACAATGGAGATAATCAAACTACAGTAGAGCACGCCCTCACAGAAGACCTCACCTGATCAGCCAATACCTTTGTCGGCTTGGCAAACCCGATTGGTGCTGGTTTGAATGTTAGGATATGGTGGTTCGTTTCTTCCATTTTCCAACTTTTGAGCAGCCTGTGGCAATGGAACGTCTTCTTTCCCATTTTTAGAGCATTGCCACAACCGAAAGCCCTACCACTTGAGCTTTTTTCTTGATGAAACTTATTCCGCTTTGTTTATCCTGCAGATCCCATACTGCAGCCATGCAAACGTGGTAGAGGAACACTGGACCATGACAGACGCCCCCGCAGACATCCCCTACTCCGTCCTTGGCCTGAATCACCTCGCCGTCGCCGTTCCGGACCTGGAAGCAGCCTCCGAAAAGTACCGCACCGTCTTTGGGGCGAGCGTGAGCAATCCCAAAGTGAGCAGGCACACCAGGCACACTTCTATTTCTTTGCCGTCAATTGTGTCTTCTGTCGCTTTTCTCTCTCTTATCCTGTTCCTTCAACAGCCACTCCAGCCCTGCTCTGTCGCTTCTTCCTGTTCGGTTTCAGAAACATGTATCCTACTTCCTCACACCTAGGTTATCTTCTTTTGTTTCTTCTTCAGCCACTCCAGCCCTGCTCTGTCACTTCTTCCTGTTCGGTTTCAGAAACATATCCTACTTCCTCACACCTAGGTTAACGTCGCTGTCAACTGTCCACGTCGCTCCTCTTCAATGCCAGGTTTCTCATATCATCCCTCGTTGGTCTGACTTGAACCTGGAAGTTCCCCCCACCTTGATGTTTCTGGGCCACACCACCTCTTTCATTCTTGTGACCTGCTCGTTGTGTTGATTCCCACTTTCTCTCGTCCATCCTGGGCCTCTTGAAACAATTGGTGCATTCTATCCCTTCGTGGTCAACACGGCTGTAATTAAGGATTCGAGATGAATCTGCCGAATCAGTTGAGCGTAATGCTTCACGTCACCGGAATTACGAAGTTATCCAAGGCCGTCCAGTCGCTCCCAAGTACGCAACAGTAAAAATCGAGGCCATACGTGGGGCCTCAATTCGGCTGAATCATGATCCTCTCAGGATTTTCTCACTTCTGTCACCGCACACTCAGTACCCGTGGTGCTGCTTGTCGTACAAGCTGAACTCGAAACCCCTACTCGCTTCCCTCAACTCGCAACGGCAACTCTTCGCAACCCAACACCCCAACTCGATTTTCTCCAAAACCCAAACGCCCAACTCTTCCAAACCCGAAACCCCTACTCGTTTCTCCCAAACTCAAACCCCAACTTCTCTTTTCAACCCGAAACCCCAACTCGTTTTCCCCGATCTCGAAACCCCAACTCTTTCCAGCTTGAAACCCCAACTTGCAACCCCAACTCTTCCCAACCCAAAACCCAACTCGTTTTTCTCAACCCCTCCTCCGAGTACATCGCGGCCAAACAGTTAGGGTTAACGACCCTAAAGCTCACCAGCGTTACACCCTCCCTTATGCAGCCCCAGCCTGAGCACGGCGTAACGGTGGTGTTCGTCAAGCTGCCCGGGCTCACGATCGAGCTGCTGCACCCGCTGGGCGACGCGAGCCCCATCGCCAAGTTCCTCCAAAAAAACCCCCGGGGGGGCCTGCACCACGTCTGCCTCACCGTGAGCTGACCCCTTCTCTTTCTATGTCATTCCCGCATCCTCTTCTGCTTCTCTTTGTGTTCTGGGACCGTCCGCTTCTCTCTCTCTTCCAGTCGCGCGTTTGCTTCTCTCCTTTTCTGGTCTCTGCATGCCCCTCCTCTTGCCTTGACTTTGGAAGTGCGTCCGTATCGCAATGCACTTCGGATAAACAGGATTTAGCGTTCTTACTGGTCTTTCCCGACTTCTTCCCGTAAAACGCGCCACGAATTGCTAATCTCGCAATTCAGCCTGGATACTCAGTAGACAAGCCTTGCCAAGTCTAGTGTCCCGTTGTCATGGGTTCCTCAAAACAGACCACGCCGTCGGAAACCGGGCCCCCCTCGCCAAATGTACGCCGGTTGTGTCGCCTTTCCATTCCAATCCTCATACGGCTCTACGCGCTTTCTTTCTTTGACACCTGTGCTGGGTCGGCAGAGCCTTTATTTTCATCACCCCGGCTAAGTTGCTGAAGCTTCCCATCGTCCATTAGGATTGCTTCGCCGCTGTTACACTCTGTTCTCCCGTTTAAATTGAAGAGCACCTCGTCTCCGCCTTGGCATATTTTGCAGGTCTTGCATGTAAGAGCATGTTGTTTATCCCGATTAGTACTGTCGCTCCTGTCTGCTCGATGTTCTAATTCGTATTGCCAAGCTTTGGCAATAAACGCCCCACGGCGAAGGAACCGAACCCCTGGTTACTCTCCGTCCGCCCTTCGTTACGTCACAAACGCGTCTTATCTTTCGCCGATGGTTGACATCTACCAACGTTTTGCAGGTCGACAATATCAACCACGCGGCCCAGCACTTGAAGGAGTCGGACGTCAATTTATTGGGTGACGGGAAGCCCAAGATTGGCGCGCACGGAGACCCCGTCGTCTTCCTTAACCCGAAAGACACTAATGGCGTCCTGGTCGAACTAGAGGAGGTGGGTTCGGTCGGTCGTGGGCTGGTTTCGCCTCCGTCGCTCTAAAGTTACGGCTCTGTCCGCACTGCAAGGGACGCTGGCTCCGGAGTCAAAATACGGGCTTTCGGCAGGTCGAACCTGCAGTTTCAGAATTACTCTCTTTGGTGCGGGCTGCAAGGTGGTGGAAACGACATGCAAAAGTCGCTTCTGTTTCGCTGTTTCTCTGCTCAACTGCCTGATTCCGGAGAGTAAAGGAGAGGGTGAACGACGAGGGAAATGTAAAAGCGGGGATGCATCGAGGTTCGCTTCGATGCTTTCTGTGCACATGTGTACGGAGATCCACGCAACGAAGTTTTGCTTCTAGAGTTTTTGAGCCCGCAGCCCCCTGAGAACCACATTCACAGATGCCTATTATTCTCACATTGCAGGCGTCCGGAGAAATGCACAACTTCACCCACGAGAAGTGGTGAGTAAGGAAAAGCAGCAAGTTTGAGACGGTTTTGACCCGAGCCGGGCGTGCTTTTAGAATGTAGCGATACAAAGAGTGGATGAGAGAAGGTCGGCCGAAGAGGACGCAGAATTCCAGGTTTCTTGTTTTTGGAGGGTTGTAAGAAAGCAGTTCAAAGGCCCTGCAGCCAGTTAGCGAGCTCAAATGCTCGTTTGCATGTGCAGCATTTTCTCACTATCTTCGTGGTTAGATCTGTACAAAGTATAATGTTGTAGACGGGAAGTATTAAAGAAGGTGCGAATGTGCTTTTTGGCCTTAGTTTAGAAGAACGAGTCGTAGCAGTTAGGTTGGGTCCATTTTCCAGGTGAGTAAGAGTAGTCTTATAGATGTACATACCGCCAGGATATAGTTCGTTTGTCCAAAAACTGGAGAATCAAGTTCAATAGATCGCAGATGCACCAGCGCCCCATGTGCCTTTCATGGCTTGCGACTCCATGTAGATCTAGCCTGAGTCTCTCTACCACAGCTGTACCACTAGTGTAGCACCGCAGAACTTAATTGAACTTCAGTTCTGTGAGGATTTTATGCAACACTGATGCATCAAATTGATCACGTCAATTAAGCAGATCGAGCACATTGCGCTTGCACTGAGGATACTTGTTGTGCACTTAAGGTCGATATTGCATGCACGTATTGTTTACATGCAATGATTCCATGCGGCGCTGCCTTGCACGTCGATTCGGCCGCGTCATGCATACCGCGCACAGTATGTGTCTGAGTCAGTGGCGCATATGCATGTGGTGCCGACCGCGGCGGCTGTTTGAGCTCTAAATTTTCGTTACTACCATATGCAAACGAATCACGAATGATGCACACGCACGACGTGGTTCCTTTACGCAACAAGCCACAAACACTGTGTTCTCTTGACATATGCGCTGCAGAGTTGCACGCACGTACTGTTTGCAAACGGCTACAATTACCTCCTTAAGCGGAAGCATTGATGATTGGTCTGATGCCTAATAACCTCAACCTACCAAAGACAACGAGACAGCCCAAAAGTCTGCTTAAGCCAGGATCACTGTCAATCTTCAAAAAGGGCTGTCATATCCTCTCCTTGCCTGCTGCATAACGCTTCTAAGATGGTGTCCCTGCAGGCTAAAGCCTGCCTGCTTAATTCCTCCTTTTTGTCATGCAAAGCAGAGCTCCGTCGAGCACGCACCGCTGTGTCGCCCACAAAGTAAACACTCTCTAATGCAGATAGTACAAGGGCAATCACTTCTTGAGTGCAGGCCTCCAGCACGGAGGCCGCGACTTCACATCCTAAGCCACTAATCAACTCTTCATTCTACTATACAAGACTACATGGATATGCCCATCATCGCAAAGTACGCCTCAAACTCGTCTTCCACTGTCTGTTTTCTGCCTTGAGCGCCTGCGACCAAATTGACAAATTGGTAGAAACTCCACAAAGAGATCTGTTTCCGGGCAACACTTCGATAGACAAAGGGAACAAGCCCATGAACCAGCAGGACTCACTGACTACCCGCAATGCTTCTGAGGCTAGCCTGCTTTTGCACACCAGAATTTTGCATGCAAAGCAACTCAAAAGTTCAGCTGCGGCAAAATCAAGGTCAGACAACTCCTTCCTTACCGATCTTCGAGTTGCGGCACTAAGCAATCAAGCGTGACTAGTAAGGAAGAGAGGAGACAACCTGAGCTCGTTGAACAACTCGGCATTGAAACCCCAAGCATACAATCATCAAACACTCAGCCTACTCCCACTGACAAAAGAAAATGTACTGGTGCAAAACGGATGCTATCACAACATGCAGAAAAACGTGGATGCAATCTCGGCAGGCAACAACGTACTTGCAGCAGACAGGCAGAGTTCTCCAGAATGCAAACCCCTTTACAACAGCCCTGGAACAATAACCCCCTTTTTTCCTTTACTTTGTGCTTTTGCTTGGTTAGACAAGAGCCCAGGACCCTTCATCCTGACCGAATTAGCAGCTCCATCGGGCACTGACAAGGTCGCACTGATCTCGAAGAGAATAGCGACCAAAAATCCTGAAGCAGAAATCCTGAAGACGCCTCACTCGTGATGCTGACGCTGTTCAGCGTCCGCTCCCGCATCGCCTCGTCCGTAAGCGTCGGCCCCGGCACCAGGCTGTCCGACGCCGCTTTCGTCACTTTCACCCCGTTTGGCAACACAAACTTTGCCGCGCCTAGGGTTTCTATACCAGTGGAATGTACCCCGCTCCGCCCCATTGGTGGCCGCGGCCTAAAACTTGCTCCTGCGGAGCCCTGCTTTACCACATTTTCTATGCCCACCCCCCCAGAAAGGTTTGACACCGGAGCTCTACGGTCTGACGTCCCAAGCCCCGACAAACCACTCTCTGAGCGCAAAGGAAACATGCTCCTTCGCAGCGCAGGGTGTACCGAATCCAGCTCCTTCCTCCGGAGCTCCTCTTTGTCCTTTGTAGACCGGCCCCCTTCTGACCTTTCGCTCCCGACGGACTCGCCCGACCTCTCGCCCGCGGGGGGCAGCCCCCGAGTCAGCCGCTCAAACAGCGGCACACCCCCCCCAGACGGCGTCGCCGGCCGCTTCTCCTCTGTGAGGTCCGCACGGCTGGTGCTCCGTTTCATCATTCCCGGCAGGGGGGGAAAGACCTGCCGCCGGCCCCCTGCAAACAACCCCCCATCATGGAGCGGGGCATTTTGCGCACTGCTCTGGAGCAGCCTCCCGCTGTCGGCGCTTCGAGCTCCCCCCCCCTGGTTCCTGCTTGCGCCGGCCCCCCCTTTTGGAAATTGCTCCGCCAGAACCGACTTCGTCTGAGGCTCCACGTCGCCATCCCCCTCATCCTCGCTGCTACTGTTGACCTCCTCCAAAATTCTCCTGTGCTTCGGTGCGGGCCTCAAAGGTGTCCCTGCTGTCATCTTGCCGGGGGGCCCCTCGTGGCTTAAGCCCGACACCCCCGCTCCAGACGCGGTCGCCCCGTCGTCCTCCGCGAACGAGCGCTTGCTGAGGCGGGACGATGTGTTGCTGTCCGGCGAGGGGGGAGTGTGCCCAGACGTCGCTGTTGGCGGAAAGAGCGGCGCTGATGTCATCGGCTGAATGATCACTGGCTGCCTCACCGGCTTGGCACTCCCCCAGAGCGGGTTGCTGCCTTTAACCATCCCACTTAGCTGGGGGTTAGGCTTACCCATCCCGGTCAGCTGGGGGTTAGTCTTCCCAAAGCTGCTCGCCCAAGGCTTTCCCCTGGGGGGCCCTGTGTCAAAGACCGGTTCCGACTCTGCCCTACGGAGGGTCTTTGGGAAGTCCACCCTTTTGACCTGCTCTAACGGACTCTCCGCCTCATCAGCCTGCCGGTGCACTTCTTCCCAGTCGAAAGCAGGGCCCTGCCACTGGCTGGGGTTCTGATTTTGCCTGGCCATTCCTACTTGGCCGTCGCTGCCGGTTGCTAAACAGGGCCTCTTGGAGGCATGGTCCACGTCCATGTCCATACTGAGCAGGGAGCTCTCTTGCCTGCAGATGGCCACAGATGTGATGTCAGCAAAGAGTACAATGTGATGTCGCCAGGAAGAGATGCGGGGTCAGCAGATTCTTTTATCTGATCAGACCTGCAAAACAACGCTTCTCTGTGTCATTGTGTCATTGTGCATAAGACAGGAGACCTGCAAAAGACCGATTCTCTCTGGCTTTGCCCATGAGGTAGGCACCATATGATTGTGGGGAGAAGAGAGTGCGGGGTAGGGGAACCGAAAAGAAAGGGTCAGTTTCAAAACTGGTGACCTGCCAAAAGCCAGCAGATTGGGGTTTTCTGCCACAGAGTTTCACAAATTTAGCTGGATGAAGTGCAGTTTCCGAACAACTGCTTCTCAAGGGCAACTATGTCCATAAAGGCAGTTGAAGGGCAGTACTGTTTACTGAAGACAATTCCAGCTCAGCACAATGAGAGGTGTCGCCGCCAGATTAGCTTCTTGTGCGAAAGGCTGTCTAAACCGAGCAATCGTCACTGCCACACATTCAACTGCTGGTCGCTTCCAACAATGATATGTATGATCAGCAGCACGGCTGATGTGAACAAACCTCTATGAGCTCATGAGGAAAGCAAACTGCCTGCTGCATTTCGCAAAAGTGACCACGAGCTCGCCCCTTCGAAAGTATCAACAATTGAAGTCAAATGGATAATCACTTCAAGTAGTACAGACTCAGCTTGAACTCAGCACAACAGTAAAGACTTTTTGAAAGCTTTGACACTGCTCAGCACGCAACTCCACTGACAAACCACAAGAAGACTTACTCTTGCCTGAAAAGTTACTCAAGGAGTCAGTCATCACTCCTCCTAAGGTGAATTTTGCGAGAAGTTCCATAGAGACCTAAACATCAACCAGAAATGACTCACAATTTCCTCTTCTTTTCATCGTGGGAGGAGTCCAGCAAGACCCCAGAAGCCATGGCCTCAACTTGCGAGTGTCCTGTCAGCGATGGGGTGCAGGTCACCGGATACAACCCGAGCATCAACGGAGGCCTTGAAACGAAGCTCGTATCCAAGCACAGGATGACGTTCTGCCAGACACACCAGAATGTGGAGTCACCGCAGCAGCCGCCATGGAATTGTCAGCGTCTGACAGACCCGCTAGCTAGCTATATATCCAAGTTTGCGGTCATGGGAGATCATGTGTGCGTGAGTCAGCCAGGCTGTCACTGTCAGTGTCACTGTTCTCTTTGGACTTGCTCGGTAGAAATATTCGATGACAAATGCTTTCGACGTCAGATGATGGTACGATTTAACCGAAACAGTAGGCCGTCGTCGAATCCAGGCCAGCGCCAGGCAGGACTGACTTCGGAAACTAGAGCGGAACACCCGCTCTTCACAGACGGTGCCAGGGGAGCGATAATTGTTGCAGACGAGGTAAAACCTGTTCGGTCTCAGTCTAGATACTTGCGCCAGCCATGGCATGCCGCGGCCGCCCCGCGGACATCCGCCGCGGCGCGGCCACTCTTCGTCTTGCAGTGCTCTCTACTAGCTCTACCTGGGTCTTCCGTTCGTCTCTAGTTGACTCCTGGGCGATCTGGCGCAGCTACTTGTCTTGACGCATACACTTTTGATGGAGAGCGATCACAAGTCTTAAGAGCTGCCAGCCAAAAGTGGGACCATGGCAGGCGCTCAAAAATTCTTCACAATTGCGACGGTTTTCTTGGTGGTCGCCCCACTAGCGCAGGGCTTGTTTGAGGATCAAGTTGGCATGTGGGACTGGTAAGCAGCAACATGATAGACATAAAATAAGTCGTTTGGATACTAGGTGTTCACTCCTAGAATATCTCATACAATCAAAGTTGCGACTTTGATGATTACTTCGGTGCTGTTTGCATTGCAACTTGATCTTCGATCGCGGCAGCTTTGGTGCCAATGTTGTTTAGCTTACAGTTCAATTGCTGGCGGCTTTTCTCTCCGAATATGCAGACTGATCATTTCGGATGATCAGAATGCAGAAGTGTTGCGCAGCATAATCAGGGGTATGTGACACTGCAAAATTGTAGCACGTGATACTCTCGTGATCATGAACAATGTCCACTCTTTCTGATATTATGAGGCGTGGTGGTTTCAGTCATTCTCGTCAGCGGAGTGTCTTTCTTCGCTCTGCCACTTCATTGAGTAAGTTTTTTGTCACACAGACTGATTAGCACCCGGTTTTCAGATGTAGAGGTCATGTCGTTGGCTAACTTTGATCCGCCTGGTCGAAGTTACTCATTTGAGGTGCACTTCTGCACATACTGCGGGTTGTTAGCCTGCTTTCCGACCAAATGCAGGTTGATTTGACGAGCGCAGTCCCCCTGTCCACGTTGCTAATTCAAGCTTACGGTAGAACTTTCGTTGTAATCAGTGCTTTGTATTCTGTTTATTTTCTTTTTCTTTGGTGATCATTGGGGGGTCTTTCAAGAACAACACAAGGAAGAAGAGGGTTTAGCCAACTTGGTTTCAAATTATTCCTGACGCCTAGTTTTGTGTGCCTGCACGAGCAGGCACCAGCAGTACGTGGGGCGTGTGAAGAGCGCCGTCTTCTCCTCGGGGACACAGAAGAAACGCGTCTTTGTGGCGACTGAGCAGAATGCCCTTGCGGCTCTCAATCTGCGGACGGGACAGATTGGTACGACCAACTGAGTATCGACTAATCGACTGTTCTGCATTGTTGATGATTATTTGTCGCCGCGAATGTTCAACGGGTGATACGGTGGTGGTAGAGGGTGGCACGGAAGGGTACGGTTCTTAGTCGAGCAAGGCGGTAGCTTTGATGCCGTCTCCAATCTTCACTAGCGTCCGATCATCTGTAAATATCAGCCAGAATGCACCTGAGTGGTGCTGCTTTTTGTGGAGAAGCTGCACAGTCTTCAAAGGGCGTCGTTATTGTCAACGGAGGCTTGCTCTGGTCTTCTTTTACCATTCCTTCACATGTGAGAAAGACGAAGCCAACCTCGTAAACACAGGAACGTCTCATGTTTCCTGCTCTTCTTTTGCAGCTTGGCGCCATCTGTTGGGCGAGGGTGACTCTATTCAGACATTGGAGAGTGCAGGGAGGAGTGAGTAACGACATTTGAACATTTTCTGCAATGATCCATGCTTGCTTGTCTGCTTACTACTAAGGATTTTGTGGACACTTCGATCCGTAGTATCCAGTCTTCTGAAGAAGCCTTCTGATCTGGGTTGCAACATATGGTAGGATCTTGGATTGTCAAGCTGATTGTTTAACGTAGAATATGTAGAAAGTCCCGGATTTGAGAATGAGGGCGTAAGAACATTTGCCATTTGTCCCTTGCAGCTATCATCACAATATCTGGCGATGGCAAGTACGTCCGGTCCTGGAACCCGAATGATGGGGTCCTCTTGTGGGAAGTTGCACCACAGTCGTCCTCAAAGGAGGATCCTGATGCACCGGTGGACATTGGCCTGTTGTCGGTGAGTGTCGTACTATGCTTCTTATTGAAGCCAGACACTAAAGTTGTCATGATTGGAATGTGTGTGCTGCATTGATGAATCAAATTGCAGGAGCTTAGACCGAAGATTGGATCGGAACAATCTTTTCAAAATTCGTCTAAAAGTGGACTTATCAGCAAAACGTCAACATTTTCCAACCAAGCAAGCAGTGTCTCAAGGCACAAGGCCGCGTTTTCCGAAGATTGGTCACGAGACATGCACCTCTCTCCGCAGTTTGATTGGGACGGCGACGGTGCAAACGATGTTGCGATTCTGGCTGGGAACAACGTCTTTGTCTACTCGGCACTTTCGGGGGAGCTCCTGTGGAGGACCCGAATGCTCACGTAAGCTTCGCTCACTATCTTTTGATTATCGTGGAAGAATTGGCAGTTCATGAAATGGAGACTGCTGACCAGATAGGTGGATTTGCGGAGTACAAAGTGCTTAGCAGCTTTAAAAGGTTTATGTACCCCTTCTGATATCTCGGCCGCCTAGAGAACCTTTGCAAACGTTGATTCTTTGCTTCTGATGGCTCCACTTTGAACAAGTGCGCTCCTGCCATGAACATCCGCTAAGCTCTCGGGTCCCAAGAGACTTCGAAGTTTTTGAGAGCTTTGCGGTCTCAACTTTTCAATCTTCTGGAACCTAAGTTGCTCACTAACGTACCTGTCAAGACACTTCACACCGTGTCAAACTGCACCTTTGCTGTCGCTTGAAGCGCTACATGACCATTCTACCTTCAATATCAAATTCTAAAACTCAAAAGTAAATTCTCAAAACTGCAGCGACATCCGCATCCAAAAGCTGCACGCCGACCCCTCCGCCAAGCGCCTCTTCGCCGCCGGCTTCCTGGGCGTGGAAGGCACTGCGGCTTCCAAGCTCGCCATCCTCTCCTTCGACTTCCCCTCGGAAACCAAAGAGGAGGCCATCCACAAGGCCCATATGGAATTCGAGCCCCTCCAACCCCTCTCGACCAAGTCGCTCGTCTTCGCAAACGGCTACGTAGCGGCGCTCTCTTCCGACGGTCTCACTCTCGTTACGCACTCCCTGGAGAGGTCTGCCGGGTTTGAGGCGTCCGCCGCAGACCTGCTTCCGTTCAAACTCCCGCGAGGGGGCCGCGCGGAGCTGCTTCCGGGGGTTAGCGGAAACGCGGTTGCGCTGTCAACCGGCGCCGGCGTGGTGCTTTTGAAGATTGACGAAAAGACCGGGCATCCGTCACGCACGGCGGTTCTTTCTCCGTCCGAGGGGGGTCTCGTTCTGTCGGACTCGCTCACAGACCCAGCCGTGGTCGCAGCACTCACTACTCCCCCGGGAGGCGGCGGCGATCTCCTCTCCGCGCAGGTCCTCAGCTGCGAGTCCGGGGACGTGGTTTCCAAGTCGGAGAGTGTGCAGTGGGGGGGTAACCACGGGGGCCTCTCGCGGGTGTTTCTCAACCCCTATCTGAAGAAGGACGGGACGTGGGGGTACAGGTTTCTTGCGGTGGGGGGGGACGACTCGCTCGCTTTACTGCAGCAGGGGGAAGTGGTGTGGGCGCGAGAGGAGGCGCTCGCGGGGGTGGTCGGAGTGCAGTTTGTGAACCTACCCCCTGACGAGGAGAGCGCCGTGAAGCGTGTGGAGGAGGGCATCGAGGAGTGGGTCAAGCTCCAGCTGCTCGCCGCAAAGGTGGGTCGGATTCGATGAAGGTTCTTTTAAAAAGGTGTCGTTCCCATTGTGTGTGAGATTCTACCGGTCGTGTAAATGAGTTGGATAGCTAATGTGTTCCGAAGTGCTGTTGCGAACGCCTTGGATAAAACTGGCATGAAGGCGCACTACTTCATGGCATCGAGGAGTGAGAAAAAAGTAGCTCCTGGCTGCAAGGGTGGGGCTAGAGGAGAAGTTGGATTATCTTCTTCCAGGGAAGACGATTCTCACGACTCCAAGCTTTCGCATTTCTTGAGTGCGGTCCAGCAAGACGTCGCTGTGTCAAGTTTTGCGTTCCACTTTCGACACAGCAGATTGATCTGCTGAGACGAGTGTGTCTTTAGCAGGTAACCCGTCGTTGTTGCTTGCCTCTTTGGAACCCCTTGTGATTCTGTTACAAACCACATAGTGCATTCTTTCAGAGTTGTTTGAAAGATCTCAGTTAGGAACTTTGCTCCTGGCTTGCCATGTGAACCTCTAAATCGGCAGTCAACCGTGTTTCCGGCGTCCGAAAGGAGCAGCAGCAGATTCCAACGGCCCGCAGACTTGCCGTAAGAAAAGTTGAAAACTCGATCATTGACCTCCTCTTGAACCAAGTCCGCAGGTACGTGCTTAATCTCCACATATGTTGCTGAATCTGCAGGTAACCCTATTTTTGGCATCCGAAGAGGAGCAGCAGCAGCTCGCCAACGCCCGCAAGTTTTCCGCGGAGAAGATGAAGGTTTCATCATTGACCTTCTCTTTAACCAAGTTTGCTGAAGCACCACATATACTCTCGAATTTGCAGGTGACCCTGTTTCTGGCGTCCGAAGAGGAGCAGCAGCAGCTCGCCAACGCCCGCAAGTTTTCCGCGGAGAAGATGAAGGTCACAATGGACCACAACGGCTTCCGCCGCCTGATTGTCGTCCTGACTTCCTGCGGCAAAGTCCTGGGACTCCACACGGGGGACGGCCGCGTTATCTGGTCGACCCCACCCCTCACGAAATCGCCCCAACGACTCTTCCTCTCACGCACTCCGTCCTCTCCGCGCACTCCCCCTGAGATTATGGTTCTTGGCGGGGA
Organism: Klebsormidium nitens; assembly: GCA_000708835.1. Classification (NCBI taxonomy): domain Eukaryota; kingdom Viridiplantae; phylum Streptophyta; class Klebsormidiophyceae; order Klebsormidiales; family Klebsormidiaceae; genus Klebsormidium; species Klebsormidium nitens. The sequence goes on along the minus strand of DF237417.1, from coordinate 45,565 downwards.
GGGGGAGATGATCTGGGTGAATGGCCACACTGGCGCAGTGCTCCGGAAACAGAGCTTAGGATTTGAAGTCAGCCAAGTGATTCCGCTTCCGTTGAAGGATCCGGCGGAACAGCGGCTCGTGCTGCTGGTAGACCCGGAGGGGGGAGCCCACGTGGTGCCGGGGACGGCGGAGGCGGGGGCGCTTTTCCGGGAGCGGTTGCTGGGCAAGACGTTCTACTACAAGTGAGTCGGGGGGTCGCTTTGCCAGTGCATCTTTCCTAGCTCATGCAGGAAGAGTTAGTTTCTCACGAAGTGGACGGAAGGATGTCTGCAATGTCTAAAAAGCACAGGCTTGGCCGTCCGTGAACCAAGCAAGATGGAAGGAGTTCCTAGTTCTACCCACTTCAATCGAGTCGATGTCGGGCGATTTATCAAGCCGGCATATTCAGTAGATGAGACTCGATCCATGAAAAGCGCTCCAGTGCTAAGCAACCTTAAATTTGCTTTTTCAAGTGAAAGGGCCCACGATCAGTGGCTTCTCGCTGCAAACTCTCAGCTGCCCATGATGACATTTTCGTGCCCTTGAACGGCCCTGAACCTCTCAATAATAAGCCATCAACGTTTCCAGCACAGTCACTAGCCACCCCTTGCAAGCACGAACGCCCTACAACAGTACTCCACATTCCGTTTCGTTCCTTTCCGCTCAGCAAGTTTGCTTTTCCTTTCCTTTAGGGTGGACAAGGAAGCGGGCACAGCCGGCTGCATGTTGCAGCACCGGACAGCACCGGACGCTCTGAGGGATCCCCCTTGGCTTCAACCGTGTTCCGCCCTTCATTTTCCGGTTCCGTTCCGCACTTACCAATCTGCTTTCCGTTCCTCCAGGGTGGACAAGAAAGCGGGCACGATCACCGGCTATGTCCTGCAAGCACCGGACAGCGCCGGACGCTCCGAGGGATCCCCCGCGGCTTCGTCGGTGGAGTTATGGAGCATTGTGTTCCCAAAAGAGACGGAGCAGATTGCGGCGGTCTTTGGGAGGCGGCCGGAAGAGAGCGTTCACTCGCAGGTAAGTCGATTTTGCCGTTTACATTGGAACTGTTCTGGTTTCTCCTGATGAGAAGCGGTGATTTGATGAGTCGGATGAGTTTCGTGAACAAGAACAGCGAGCACAGGGATTGCAACCAGAGTCGACATGTAAAAGCTAAGGAAAGACGACACGCAGCAGGCAACGTCGGGCCTGCACAGAGAAGGAGGCGAGGAAAGAAAGCTGATAACTAGAATGTCCTCCCCCTTGGAAATTCTGCAATGAAGGGTTTAGTATGGGGTTCTAAAATTTTCGTGTTCGAAGCAGGAATTCTGCGGGGGTTAGTAGGGGGTTAGTCGCTCAAGTTTTGGTCTCGGTCAACGCGGTCAACCCGGTAAGGGTTTCGGCCAATACGGTTGCGAATGGAAATGCCTTACCGTTTTTGGAACATGTCATGTCAATAAGGGAGGCAACAAGAAGAGAGAAGGTTTAGAGATCAGCGGCGAACTTCTACTTACTTCCTGTGCTCGGGTCCTTAAAAACACCAATTGTTCCTTCTCTGCAGCTGCGCATGTTGGGCAACCACCAGGTCCTCCACAAGTACCTCAACCGCAACACCATCTTCGTGGCGACCACCACGCCAGACGAGTCCTCCAAGCCAGTCGACGAGCGCTCCGTGGTCGCCTACCTGCTTGACACCGTCACCGGCCGCGTCCTGTACCGGGTCACGCACCAGAACGCACAGGTGAGCCCACGTCTTAGTGGTGTCATCTACGCTTGAGCTCAATGGGTAGAGACGTCCTGGCTAGCAGTTCGGGACTGTTTGATTGCAGAAGACGTAACGGGGAGCAACGCATGGCACCACAGAGAATGCATGAGAAAGAGATGATGGTGTTGCGGACGAAACTTCGAGCCAGCGGTGTCTGTGGTCAGCAGCTTAAAGGAACTCTGTTATTCTACCGTTCTCATTCTTAAAGACTCTAAACGCAACGAGAAGTTCGTATTCAGGCCGCTTTCGTAGCTCTGTGTTGTGCGAAGAACTGGACGACTATCGTTACGAAAACACGAAAGTTTGCACGTGACACCTGGTAAATGAAGCAGGTTCAAACAAAGTTAGTTTGTTCGCCCGCAGCGTCTCGCTTGTGGCGCCCGCGGCGAGAACTGGGTCCTCAGAGCTCCTTTAAGACAGAAACAATAAAGGGAAGCAACACCGTAAGAAGCGAGTTCGGTGATTGGATTAGTAGGAAGCACCTTTCGATACTTGTGCAGGGCCCCGTGTCTGGCGTGTTCAGTGAGAACTGGATCGCATACAGCTACTTCAACGCGCGCGCTTTCCGCCCCGAGATCTCCGCCCTCGAGATGTTCGACGAGTCTCACGACTCCGAGAAAATCGACGTGTTGGGCGCACTCTTCGGGGGGTCCAACGTGACTGTCCCAGTGTCTTCGCTCGCGCCCCCCCCAATCAAAGTCGTGGCGCAGTCGTACTTCTTCCCTCAGACGGTTAAGATGATGGCGGTTACGTTAACCGCGAAGGGGATCACAGGGAAGCAGGTACTGATCGGGACGAGCTCGGACCAGGTGAGGAATCTCTGGATTGTCTTTGGAAGTTGTTTCCTCTGATTGCATCGCCTTCTATTGAATCTATTCCCCTGTTCCCTCTTTGTATCGCCCCCTATTTCATTTGCTAGGTTATTACAGTAGATATTGATCTTGCTAGCAGACTCCAACTCGTGCGGTTTTTGCGGATTTTGTGACAAGACTTGGTTATTCAAGTCTTGACGCTTCTACTCCCCTCCCAGATATAGCACTGGACCTCCTATAGACCTCTGCTGGCCTCTTAAGTCTACCCCACTTTAATCCCCATCTCAACAAACATTGCGGCTCCCATATGCGAATCCTTCTCATACTTCCCAGCTTTCCACTCTCTTGAGTTTCATTCTCCAGGTTGTGACTGTGGACCCTCGCTTCCGGAGCTACCGCCCTTCAGCCTTCCCTCCGTCCACTAATACCTCTCTACTGTAAAGCGCGACATTCTTTTCCAATACTTCGGAGCTTCTCCTACTCCTCGGATATTCCAGATTGTGGCTTTGGACTTTTGCCGCGGGGACCCTGCCGGCCCGCTTGAAGTCTTTCGTATGTTCAGTCAAAAAGCTTTCTATCAAGAATTTTGACGATTGCTGCTTTCTACAGCTTGTTACACTTTCTTGGTTCCCCTTTGCAATTTGTCGCTCGGGACCGTCGCTTCGTGGACCCCTGCCGGCCCCACTAACATTACTCTTCCATGTTCCAACGGACAGTGCGGCTGAAACTTGCACTTTGTTTTCATAGGTTGCATTTTTCATTCACTTTCTATGTTCCTCACTTTCAGATCGTGGCTTTGGACCGTCGCTTCGTGGACCCCCGCCGGCCCGAGGTGGTCACGCCCCAAGACCAGGAGGAGGGCCTCATCCAGTACCGAGAGGCGCTGCCATTCCTTCCGCCCCTCTTCATCACGCACAACAACCAGGTGAGCCCGTTTCTTAATCCATCATGTGTGGAAGCTTCTGAAAGAAAAGTCCTTAGACCAGTAGCGCTGCCCTTTGTCCCTCCCCTCTTCATCACGCACAACCACCAGGCGAGCCCGTTTGTCGAGGAGTCTCATTTTCTTTGGCTTTCCCCGGGCTATTCACTCAAATCATGTTAGCTTCTATGAAATTGTTCAAAAGTCTGGGAGGCGCTGCTTTCTACCGCCCCTCTTCATCACGCACAACCACCAAGTGCCGTTGCTCGAGGAGTCTCGATGTATCGGTTTTACCCGGACTACTCTTGCTCGATCAAGTTTTAGAGCTCCTGGAAAACTTTTCAAGAGTCCAGGAGGCGCTGCCCTTCCTACCGCCCCTCTTTATCAAACGCAACCACCAGATGAGCCCGTTTCTCGAGGAGTCTCGTTGCTCTGATTTCACCCGGATTGGTTCTACCTTATCAAGTTTCATAACTTTTGAGAAAGTGTTCAAACGCACTGGGACGTGCTACCATCCCTACCGCCCCTCTTCATCAGGCACAACCACCAGATGAGGCCGTCCCCCGAGGAGTGCCCGGTCCATCATTCTGACCTGTACATCTTTCTACAGAAGTCCCCTTGAAGGTCTAAGAATGCTATTCATCTAAGTAGCATCCACAGAGGGAGCTTTCATACAGAAGGTGCATCCGGGCTTGGTGATGACCCGGAGAGCATTCACGCATGTATACCATTCAAAGTTCGAGGAACGTCTTTGAAGCACGGTTGAGAATGGAGTTCTGAGGTGAAGTGGTGAGTTTGGCGTAGCTGGGGTTGGAAATGGCACGGAGTTCACGCTTACAATCTTGTTATACAGACCCCACAAGTGGGGCCAGTGGTCCCCCTAAATGACGAAACAAGCTGGAAGCGATTTTGGCTAACAACCGACATCTTTAAACCAGGCTGTTTTGTAACGATTTTGCATCGGCGTTGCTTGCAGGTCGAGGGCCTTCGCGGCATCGCGACAGCGCCCGCCCGACTTGAGTCCAACTCGCTTATGTTCGCGTATGGGATCGATCTCTACTACATGCGCACCGCCCCCAGCAAAACCTACGACCTCCTCACGGAAGACTTTAGTTATGCTCTCCTAGTGCTCACGATCCTCATTCTTGTGGGCGCAATCGTTGTTTCTGCAGCGATAGCGCACCGTAACCAGCTGAAAAACCAGTGGTTATGATCAAGCAGTCGAGGTTCGGAGTCTAATGTAGATTTCATTCTTTGAATTCAAGTGTTTCGGGCGCAGCTCGGTTTACTCTCTGAAAGCTCTGCTGGTCTCCTATTCAATTCATCAGTGAAATTATGCCCAAGCTGGTAAGGCAGGGTTCAATGTCCGTCAATAGGCTTGATTGCATATATGCATGCTCTGCACTTCATGTTGTCCTTGATTTGGCATACCGTACATTCTTGCTTGAAATTGGTTTACACTGCGTTTGATGATGTAGTCTCGCGTACTTATGCTGGCGCGGGATATCATCAATGGTATATATCATCTTTCTCAACTCGAATTGCTAGCTTGAGTTTAGTAAGCGGGGCCGCGCCGCGCAGGCAATGCGGCTGTCGCCTGCATGCGGATTTCTCAGAGAATGAGTGCACATGCATGGCTGCACTAGCTAGCGCATGCATATTGACAGCCTAGCTAGCTGAATGCATGCATATATGTGCACAAGCTGACGAATTCGCGCTTGATCCTATACATGAGATATAGATTCAATTAGCTAGCTTGATCTCTAGTTCTATAGCAGTACGATACCAGTATAGACAAATTGGGCCGTGGCCGCCTGCGGGCGACATCACATGCATTGAAACCTAGGGACTCGAGTCCTGGAACGTCATGCATACGTCATTGCTTCAAGTATACATGATAGAAGTCTTCGACACATGCCAGGTTCAAGCACATATCGAGGCACAATCTACCGTATGCTGCATCATATTGTCGCTTACTTCCACTTGACTTGATGAGGTCACTATGTACAGGACTACATTTGGCTAAGGAACTGAAGTTTCTAATCGAACGGTACTGTACATACTACATTTTCTTCCCTCCTTTGTTTGCCTTATGTGTTGTCATAACGGAATGCACGGAGCTTGACTTTCATTCGTATACTTCTAACCGACTGTGCCCCATGGCTTGTAGTTCTACTTTCGTCGACCTAGCTTTTGAGGTCAATATTGACGGTTTGCTCGCTGGCGGACGTTGCGTGTCACAGGTGTAGGTGTCGCGTAATCTGCTGCATCCATTGGCTCCGGCTCGTTTGGCTCGACGACCTCGTAATCGGAGCCGTCGTTCTCGACCACGTATGACGGGTACGCCCTGTCCCGAGTGCGCCGGCCATACTCCTGCATCAAGTTGACGACTTAGCAACGGAGGACTATCGACGCAAGGAATAACGATTACAGGATCGGAGGGTCTACGGATGTGTTTGTCTCAAGAATGCGGGCGGACCCTGAAAATATGCAGGGACGTAACAGTAGTTGACAAGATGAGGAGCTGAGAGTTAATGTTTGAGCAGGCTATCTTAGCAAACAACAGGAACTGTCCGTACCTGACGCGGCCTCTTGCACCCGTCCAGCAAAAGGGAACAAGGCAGGACCAACAAAACGCCCTCAAGTCTCGCATCAACCCAAGCAAACCAAACCTGCCAAAGTCCTCGCAGCCGCAAACGCGATTGGAGAAGAAGAAGGTGCATCGCACTGGTGCATTTCGCATCCTTGCCTGATCCCACACCTTCTTGGTTGCCGCAACTCCAAACCGCTGCCATCTTCCAAAATCTCCATGATCCGACCCACCAAAAAGTCTCTTACTTAACATCCATACGAAAAAGCACAGCCCCTTACCCTCGGCGGGGGTGGCGGCTGCGCCCTGTAGTCCTGTTGCGGGGGCGGGGGCGGCTGCAGCGACCCCTGCGTGAGCAGCATAAGAACCTTTCCGTAGGCGTAGTTGTATCCCAGCCGCCAATACTCGAGCGCGACGTCCCCCGCGCGCGTCTTGAGCTCGTGCAGGCGGCGGTCGATCTCGGGCTCGTGCTGAGTCAGCACCGGCTTCAGGAACTGCTGGTAGATGTACGTCGTGCCCTGCAGGAAGGTTGGAGCAGAAAGGTTTCAGAACCTGGTGAACTGTGTTGGCCCCAGTCAATGGAATCAGTCGAGGGCCGAAGTTGCATCAGAAACTTCAAAAGTGATCTGCTGACCGGTTTGTATCATTCCAGATCTATGCAATGTCTCAAACAAGCACTCTGCATGCCGCTAGGAGAAGATGCAATTCATGAAGTCACCTGAAGGGCTTTGTTCAGACAGAAACAATTGCACAGGATCGTCCTAAAAGATCCCTTGAAACAAGAACGACCTCCGATACACTGGATCAAAGTCTCTGAATGTTAGGATTGCAATCACATATCTACGAAAGCAGAAGGTTTGTAACGACTCCGTGGGAGGCTGAAGAAGTATCAAACGCTGGGTTGTGCCCATTTGAACTAAAACATGTGGTGAGCCACTGTAGTCCACAACTTTTGCTCAACGACTCGTCCAGCAGAGCCTAAGACGAACAGGACAAAATGATTGGGATACATGCTCACAGAATCAAAAACTGACAACTTTTTTCACTTGACTGATATCACAACGCAGAAGAAGGGGGAAAAGCTTCTAGCATACCTTTGTCTTGTCATACCAGAGGTACACAATAAAGGCCAGTTTAGCTTCGCAGTACATTGGAATCCTGCACCAATATCAACGAAGGGGCAGTTTGCACAAGACTTGCAGAAGGCTTTTGGTGATCAATAGCAGTCAATGAATCCTGGGGCGCACTACATGCACCTTCCTTACCGTGCTTAGGTGACATCATCAAGATCCAAGCTGGTACAGGCATCAAGCGATGGTACCGGAAAGGGACGTTCTTGAACAACCCATGGGGCTTGTTTAAACATGCAGTCTCTTGACGTTTTAGAGGATGAACTTTGAGCTTTAGGAAGAAGAATGGATGCAGTCCGTGGCTGCTCGGCTTCTCACCATGCAATGAAGACGTCAGCTACTCTCTCTGAGACCGTGATGACAGCCATGATCACCCTGAAAGATGGAGACAAGAGCTTCATGGCAAGAGCTTCCCACAAAGCCCTGATACAAAGAAAGCTGCAACGAGTAGAGAATGTTGCTTACTCACAAATGCGGCCTTACAATTACCCAAGAAGTGGCAGTGAAATGCTGTTTCGGAGAGCTATCTCATCGTGACAGGAGGTGCACCTAATGGCGTCACAAGCTCCGCAATGCTGCCATAAGCTAAGGAGAACGTGCTCACCAGTACTGCGACCAGAATCGCAACTGGTCCATGTCTGGGCGGGGCTTCTCCACAGCTTTGTAGCACTCATAGGCAGGGTACAAGTACCCTAACGCCATTCTGCGGCACAACGCTCTTTTGTCAGGCGATTTCGCACCAACGAGACGGGCTTCCAGAAAGCTCGTATGAACAAACACTGCGGTCAAGCCCCTCAAAAGGAGCCTCAATGTCGTAGTCACATGCTGAAGGCATGCATACATTGGCCTCAGAAGCGGAAGAGAGTGTGTGAGGTGGCAGCTCACTTGAGCAGTGCAACTCAGAGCATGCAGAGGACAGATTGTGAGCAAGCATTACACAATCTCAATTGAGAATGCAGCATACTGATTAGAGGAACATTCAGAGTTTCTGGATGCTGGCCTTTCACAGAAAGCTTATGACTCACAAACAAACCTATATGTTGAAAGACCTGAGTATTGAAGCCACACAACCCTGAGTTAAGACACTCACATAGCGCCCCTTGTGATGAATGACCCAATCATCTTGACTGGATTAATGCACCCTCAATTGTGAGCAAGGAGATGCTTTTCAAGGAAGCGGTGAGAAGTGCACCGCTCTTGTCGTTTCTACAAAGCCTCTCCTTGCAGAAGAACTGCGTCCACCTACAAGAACGACCCCCAACTCTTTGTTGCTCTTTTTCCCAATCCTCAACTGCAATCTGTCCTTCTTGTTGGACAATTCCTCCTCCACCAGAAATCTACTTGCTTTCCAGAACGTTGCGGCCTCGTTCGCTTTCGAACCTGACAAAACCCCAGCATTGCAAAGGCAATCCGACGCCTCTCTTCACGTCTGTCGTCGCGCGAACCCCCTTCGTTCTGCAGACTGCGAGTGCAGTTCGCACGTTCAACTTGCTAGTGGTCTTGATCTGGAGAGGGTGCAATTTTCGAAGTGAACCAAGACTCCTATCCACCGGTTCGCATTGCTTTCATTCATCATCGAACGGTTCGGCAAGAAGCGGGCGGAGCATTTGGAAGAAAGGAGGCTTTTCACACACAACCGGACTCCGAAACCCGCTGTAGCCTGTATGGCGCAGGCTGTCTCGATACTTTTTAGCCCCGTCTCGATCATTCTGGGAGTGCGTGACCATAAGGACCTTGCCTATACAGCGTTCTTCAATTGCCTGCGAGAATGCGCTCACCGCCAATTTCGCAGGACATCAGCAACGAGCATCTGCTGCGGAAGTGAACAGCAAATGGATAGATGCACAGGACATGGCAGACTCAATTTGCTGTGAATTCTGGTTGTTACGGGGCGCTCTTGCTGAGAGCAGTGAGACGTGCGGGCTTGAGCAACCCCATTGTCTCTTGATGATGGTGGCCAGCCTTTTCATGGACGGTTGAATGAATTTCAGAGACGGGCAGCAGAAACGGTGACGGCGGTAGCTTTTTGGAGCACATTGCAGCTGCTAGGATTTGCACTACAAAGAGTTGGGTTCTCATAGCCGGGAATGAGTGAGCAGGATTACAGATGAGCTTTTCACATCAAAGGCGGTCATTCTTTGCAAAGCCACCCAATCTCCATCTCTAGGGTTGCCCTGTTTCTGTTATATACACCAAGAATACAGGAGGATGGGTACCTTGGAGGTGCAAGCGAGATTCTTGTCAGGACTGTTGATCTCGCTCCTTCTGGCAGGCCTATGTGCTGCTGAGGAGTATGATCACAAGGTAAGCATCAGTCAGCTTAAGCTTCTGTGACATTAGACCTGTACGTTTTCAGTCAGGTCCTGCTCTTTGTGCATCTCTGAGCAGCAATGGACGCCTTTTCAATGTTCAATGAAAGGTCACCACTGCATTCATGGAGGCAACTCTCACATTGATTTGCGAAGTTGCTCCATGTAAGCTCTGATAGGATTTTTAATGACCCCGCTCGTGCAAGACCTGGAATGAGCATCTGCACTTGACCTTTGATTTTGGCTTCTTGACTCGTCTCTTCAGTATGCGCTGGGCGATCCAGTCACCCTCTGGGTCAACAAAGTAGGCCCGTACAACAATCCCCAAGAGACGTACAACTACTACACTCTGCCGTTCTGCAAGCCCGGAGAGGGCAAGGAACGGCCAGAGCACAAATGGGGTGGATTAGGGGAAGTTTTGGAGGGGAATGAGCTGATTGACAGCCAGCTCTCATTCAAGTTCAGAAGTGAGTACTAGTCCTCCTGCGGGCTGACTCAGAGTCAAGGGCTGCTCGAAACGGCTAGGTGGTTTCATTGCAGTGCGCTGCATCCTAGCAGCCCGTTCCGTAATGGTGCATTTATCGTTGATGATCGTTCGATGGCAATTATGCAGATCTGCGCACTGATGACTTAGGGTTTGATTGTGCCTGAGACCAAGAGTGGCGTCCGCTGAAACAAGGATTTTACCACTGATCGCAGTGGACACACAGAAGACTGTTATTTGTGAGACGCCCTTGGATGAGAAAGCCGCCGACCAGTTCAAGTATGCCATTCAGAACCACTACTGGTACGAGCTTTTCATGGGTGAGTCGGGCGAGGCAATGCAATGTCGCTTGTGTCAATCTGAAAAGCAGGATTTGGATCAACCTGGCTTCTTGCTGCCCCTTAGTTTAAGTGTCAAATTCCCGCAAACAGCATTGAGTTGAAGACATGATCTGTAGGATTCCTTCAGAAGGTTCACTAAATGTGGTTTCTTGTCAAATCTCATTGATAGATTCTCGCTGTGATTAAGGTGGCTGTGCTGTCTGCTGATGTCACTGCAGCCAGCTTTGTGACGCCCTTTTGTTTGTTATGCAGATGACCTCCCGATTTGGGGTAAGTGTGCAAGCACATGTGGAGTCTGAGAGCAAGAGAGTGGAAAGGTTACATGATATGGAACATATGCTGATATCAAGTGTCACATCAAGTTGGCAGTCAGCGGTCTGACTTCACGCCGCTGCATAGGTTAAAGTATTGTCGCCTCAAGCACAAGCAGACTTGCGTGCAGCGCTTTTATATCTAAAATTTGAGCTGGTTTTGGACCCCTGCTATTCATAGGAGCATTATTGACAATGTTAACGAGGTTGACGTGGCATGCCAGGATTCGTTGGCGAGTCAATTCCTGGGGAGAAGCAAGCGGAAGGCGAGGCGAAGCAGGAGGACCAGGTTCTGATCTACACGCACAAGAGCTTTGACATCAATTACAACAACGAGCAGGTCAGTTCCATCATGCTACTCTGAGGGATTCCTGAAAGCACCACTGTGTGCCTCTAGAAGGGGGTGGAAACAATAGGCAAGTAATTACGCCTTAGGCCCCAACAGGGTTTCTCGGCAATTATCCATATCTTGTCATGAGATGGTTACTATAATGCTGACAGCCCCTTGTTGAATTCACTCAAACACTGCAGCTGATACCCTCTGCCTTCGACGCTGCCTCTTAGCAAGTTGTGGGAAGGTCCGAGCACCTCAAAAGGCGCGTAACTCGAAAGCTGGTTGTTAGAAAAGGGGTGGCCAAGCTGCCAGTACTTAGGCGGGAAAAGCAAACATTCGAAGATATTACACCCAGAATTCTGCAAGTCCATCCTTTGCAAGCTGCCAAATGCCCACCGACCATTGTGAAGATCCATACTCGAAGCACCGATGGACACAGTGAAAACAAACGTCTACAATGTTGAAAAAATTTGAGCGATCAAGTGAGCGATCCCCCTGCATTTAACGCAGATTATCCAAGTGAACTTGACGTCCGATGTGCCGAAGCCGCTGGTGCCTGGGACGTCCCTGGAGTTCACATACTCGGTCAAGTGGGAGGCGTCCACCATCCCCTTCGCCAAGCGCTTTGAGCGCTACCTTGACTACAACTTCTTTGAACACCAGGTGAGGTGTCGTGCAACTTGTTGGTTACAAAGAAGGAAGCCATTGTGAAAGTATCACAGGAGTGCTTGCGGTTATAGGCACCTGCTGGATTGAGATGTTTCTTTGAACACCAGGTGAGACGTCCTGCACTTTGCTGGTTTACAAAAGAAGTGTGTTGTGAAGTCACTGTAGGAGTTCTTGTGGCTATAGTCAGTTGCTGAATTGAGATCTTGGACAGGCACACTGGCAGTCACGAGTAAAACCTTGGAAGGATGGCGTCTGAGGCTTCATGCTCCTGAATGCGTAGGGCTGGGTTCATGCATATTGTAAAAGTCGGCATCTGCGCGTTCTTGATACGATGAATACTTGAGTGCCATTTGGGGTGACAAGAGGGGCAGGCGAGGAGGTCTGTGATGCGAGTGGGCTAAATACTGGTTCAATACACCACACATGCTTTTAGAAAGATAAGGGGAGGACGCTGCAGGGGACAGAGGGGTAACTTCGGGATGCGCCGCTTGTGACGGCTGCACACATCAGGAGGTCATACTTGTGAAGTAACACCTCAAACAAGTCTGTTCCTGGAATGGATTGGGCTCTACAACATACTCCCTAAGTTGCATTTCATTCCAGCAGTGCCGGAAACCAGTCGTGCAAACGGGTTACCTCTCTGATAGCGTGCACACTCATTGTAAATCTTCGACGGATGGAACAAAGTTTCTTGTGCTTAGTGCGGTCATGCTTTCCCTGTGTGCAGATTCACTGGTTCTCCATCTTCAACTCGTTCATGATGGTCATCTTCCTGACGGGCCTGGTGTCAATGATCCTGATGCGCACGCTGCGCAACGACTATGCAAAGTATGCGCGCGAGGAGGATGACCTGGAGACGCTGGTGAGTGGGACAACTTTTGGAGGATATGGACACTCCTTTATAGGGCAGTGGCTTGTTGAGGACGCACGTTTGAATCTGACCGATTATCGCCGTATTGTCGCAGCACGTTCTGTTTACAGCGACCGCTAGAGTGGATTTTAAGCTGATTGGTCGCTGGAGGGAGCAATTTCTTGACGCGCTCCTTAACGGGCCAGGACGAGTCCAACAGATGCTTGGCGACCTGCCATTACATCAACAAGTGTCATAAATAAACATGGGTCAACATGGAAGCAGAATCTGAAGAGGTCGAATGGGCCTCTTTGTGGTACAGACATGGTGCATGTCACGTTCTAATCCACGAACGTTCAGCCTACTGTCACCTGCTAATCACCTGTTCAACAGAGTGTCAAGAAGGCACTCTAGAGACTTTTCCTGCAGTGTCAACGTTTTCTACATCTGCGTCGCACAAAGCAACGGCTTTGCATAGATTCCTTGTCAACTGTCCCCAGTCCACACGTTCCGTCTCTTTACGCTGGGGATCTTTCTTCCGGTCCGCTTTTGTTGATCTTCGTCAACGCGCTGGACCTACACGTCTGTAAAAGCGCCCCCTGTCTTTCTTGGCTCCTTGTTAGTAAACATGCGGATCGTAGAAGTTCAAGATAGCCAATTGTGTCGCAGCCGTCCGATCTTCACATAACAATCCCATTCTGCACTGTTGGGCCTCGGGCGGCCCTATCGCATCAGGACGGGGTTTAGAAGCTGGTTCGGTTCAAACCCGGCAAAACCGCTTAAGAACAAGAAGCTGGAGCGTTCGATCATTGGATGCGGAAGATGGACGGCAGCGATACGGTTCTGTGCTGGCCCCCAGCCATTTCAAATCTCTGCGTTCCGCCTTCAAAGGCTTCGGATCGTCTCCTCTCCAGGAGCGCGACGTGAGCGAGGAGTCTGGCTGGAAGTTGGTCCATGGTGACGTGTTCCGCGCGCCCCGGAACCTGGTGCTGCTGGCCGCCCTCGTGGGGACGGGAGCGCAGCTCGCCCTGCTCATCCTGTCGGTCATCATCATTGCCATCATTGGCATGCTCTATGTCGGGTGAGCGTTCTTTTAACTCAACGGGACCCCCTTGAGTCGCACGTTTCAATCTGATTCAAGGTCCGCTTTCTCTCCTTGAGGCATTGCTGACGTGATGTGTGTGCTGTGGGCTTGTTGTCGTATTGCTTTGCCATTTACCGTTGCTTGGTCGTCATTCAGAACCATCTTTCTGCTGAATATGTGGAGTTGCTCAGCTTTGGATTTGCTTGATTCCGGACACACCTGGCCAGATCGTCCACCGAAAGTTCCGATTCCACGATGAGATGCAAAGCCCTGTTAGATTATATACTTCGGGGAGCCACTTCCGAATGTTCGGAGCTACAAAACGCTTGTGCAAACGCCATTCATTTGAATGTCTCTAACACCAAGAGTAGACCCAAAAAGGCAAGAAGAAAAATCTTTCATCACCTCATTCTCCCGCACCCTGCAGGCGAGGCACGATCGTCACCGCGTTCATCATCTGCTACGCGCTGACGTCGTTCGTGGCGGGATACGTCAGCGGGGGCTTCTACTCGCGGAGCGACGGAAAGCACTGGATCAAGTCGATGCTTCTGACGGCCTCGCTCTTCCCATTCGCGTCCTTCGGGATCGGCTTCATCCTCAACACGGTGGCTATCTTCTACCACTCGCTGGCGGCCATCCCATTCGGGACGATGGTAAGGGCTGCTTTCTGGTGCTTGGAGTTTCTCCCGCTTGGCTGCAGAATATTGAGCCTTATGGATCTCCGGTCTGGCTTGGACGTATCAAGTGCGGTTTGAGAGCTGTAGTGATCTGAGTCGGGGGGCCGCTCGGGGATGCGATATTGCAGTCCATCCAGGGTTTCTGGGTGGATTCGTAAGGTTACTGTCTTCTTCCCCGCGCATGTGCAAGGCCTTTCTCTTATTTACATGAACCCTTCCTTGTTGATGGTGCTACTTCAAAACTGCAGTGGTTGGAACTCAACGGGGATGATTCGGACGCAAGTGCAGAGCTAAGGCTCAAGTCTTTGTCTCCGACAGGCCCTCGTATCACATCTCCCTAATCGTGGGGTCTAATACAACGGATCGTGATTCAAGCCTTCGGAAGTCTCATTGCTTGCTGCACGGTTGACAGGTTCTGACTTTCAAAAAGTTATGTCAACCCTCGTACCTTGCTTTTGCATGTGGCTGTGCTTCTCACCTGAGCATCCATTTCGAAGTCCAGCTTTGAGTGATTTAGTTCTTGAAGCATGCTTCAGTTGACGGTTACGATTCTAATTTGACAGCATCTTTCAGACTATGACCATATGTTTCTGAGCTACTGCACCCTCTAAACCCGGGCAGTAACTATCTCACCTGGGCGGTCGTCTTGCTTTTGTAGGTGCCCCTTGATCGGTGTGAAGGCCCAGAAAGGATTCCTAGAAGACTATCTCACCTTGAAATCTGCTGGATATCAACCGAAGCGTTTGCTTCCTTGTAATTCAGGTCGTTGTCTTCCTCATCTGGGCGTTCATCTCGTTCCCGCTGTGCTTGGCGGGCACCGTTGTGGGCCGCAACTGGAGCGGCGTCCCGGACAACCCGTGCCGAGTGAAAACCATCCCGCGGCCCATCCCCCAGAAGAAGTGGTACCTCACGCCGACGGTCGTGGCGATCATGGGCGGCCTGCTGCCGTTCGGGAGCATCTTCATCGAGATGTACTTCATCTTCACGTCCTTCTGGAACTATAAGGTGGGCGTTTAGACGCTTTCGCTACTGCACTTCCGCAGCGCTTGTGTACCAGTTACCGCCTCTCTTCACCCTGACCTTGCCAGCTGTCCGTTTGTTTGCTGCCCTTCTGCACATTTGGTGAAAAGTGCCAAACTCGTGCTGCCACAAATTTTGCTCTAGGCTCGTCGTCCCAACAGACGGGCTGTCAATATGACTTTGGCCAGTTGTTTGTAAGCCGCTGTCCCGCTCTGGTCGTAATCGCTGACCCGTCACCGATCTCATCCCCCGCTTTGCGTTCTAGTGTGCCACATGTACGGTTCTGGGGGCTCATCATCCTGGTCATTGGCAAGGCATGCATGTGTGGCTCTTTTTGCTGCATGCATGCTGACATCATCGTTCTACTGACTCCCTGCCCCCCTACCCATCTCACCTGCCCTCCGCTCAGTTTCGGCTGATGATGATTATAAGGGTCACTGCTACTGCACCATCGATCATACGTAAGACCTTCGCTCACACCGTCCCTCTGCCGTCATCCTTCCGCCAACGCCCTGCTCACGTCACGTTCGTCCGCCCCCCAGGTGTACTACGTGTACGGCTTCATGCTGCTGGTGTTCATCATCCTGGTGATCGTGACCGTGTGCGTGACCATCGTCGGCACGTACTTCCTGCTCAACGCCGAGAACTACCACTGGCAGTGGACGTCCTTCTTCAGCGCGGCGTCGACCGCGACGTACGTGTACCTCTACAGTATATACTACTACTTCATGAAGACCAAGATGTCGGGCTTCTTCCAAACGAGCTTCTACTTTGGGTACACGCTCATGTTCTGCCTCGGCCTGGGGATCATGTGTGGTGAGTGCGCCGGCGGTTCGATTTTTCCCAAGTATGGCTGCTTGGAGATTGCGGAAGCGCTTTCTTGCTGGATACGCTAGATACGCACTCTTTCCCACCTCGTTTCACCCACGCTTTGAGGAGAAATTGGATCTTGCACGCATCGCTCCAGGTGGCAACAGGCGCCTCTTTTTCCCTGTTTCATTTCATGGGTCAGGCTTTTCTTTCTTTTGGCATCTGGTATGAGGGGCACAACGCTGCCTGGAGGTCATAAGCTGCCACTGATCCAGCAATTCTGCGCCAAGGGTTTCCACAAAAGGAGAGTGAGCAGCTTGCTCAGAGCTTGACGATAGCATTGATTGAAAGCTGACATGCATATGCCAACATTGCAGGTGCAATCGGCTACTTGGGATCATCAACCTTTGTGCGGCGTATCTACCGCAACATTAAGTGTGATTAGGGATGTGTGTAGGCTCGGTTTTCTCGACGTTGTGAGCGGTGGTCCAGCCCTTTCATTGTCCTTTCCCAACTGTAAGTCGGTCAGACAGAGGTCAAGTTCCTTATTAACAGAGCGACATTCAGGGATAAATGCCGGCTGGGTTGACGCCAATCATGGACCTCACCGGCCAGAACTGTTGCAAGTTCAACTGCTGCCCGGTCTTGCACTTCGCAATTGGATGATTGCCTCACGGTTTGACGAGACTGGAGCGTTTTGCATTTCAAAGGAACGGCTGTATGCCGCAATCACTGCTCAATCCACCTCGCACTGGATTGTTCACTCCACAGGAAGATTTCTGAGAATCTACTATCTCAGCCGGTT
Source organism: Klebsormidium nitens (assembly GCA_000708835.1). Classification (NCBI taxonomy): domain Eukaryota; kingdom Viridiplantae; phylum Streptophyta; class Klebsormidiophyceae; order Klebsormidiales; family Klebsormidiaceae; genus Klebsormidium; species Klebsormidium nitens. The sequence continues at coordinate 28,651 of DF237417.1, read as the reverse complement.
TCGCATGATGATAGCAGCCCATGGCACTCGATCCCCAAAGCTACAGGGACCGCTCTCAATAATACGCTTTGCCGTGCTGCTACCGCGCATGGTTGCATCGTAGCTAGCGAAGTGCCATTGATGCATGATGCACACTGTATGTGACACCCGATTGATTGGCTGGGCCGGCATCTCAATTGCAAGTGCGCGACCGGATCAGTTTACTATGCCTAACGGCGGCCTAGCTGCACATCATGTGGCGTTCTCCTTTCCGGGGTACAATGATGATTGCCAGCGACTCTACATGGCTATAACAATTCATTTAAACAGTCAGCTGAAATCAAGTTTACACATATGAGATGTATGGGCCAACGAACTTACGGTTGTCTCCAAACATGAGGCATCATATCAATGCCAGAAGGATCATTCGCTCACTTCTACGTCAGCAGCGCATCATCGTGATGTCACCATGCATGTGATTACGACCTGCCGTGCTCATTGATGCATTATAAAGACAACGCTTCAATGAAGCAAAGTACCAGCTTTCCGACAGCTACAGCTCTTTCATGAAAATGACGGATTATAGCAAATGCGCGGAGCTGCCCCGGCGGCACATGTGACAGCAAGGTGGCATCATAGCAACAAGTTTCGTTCAATGTGATTATATGTGTTGTGCTATCTGTAGCCAGGCAGCGTTCGTTCAGGCCATGATGCTCTCGGTGCCATTTGCAACCAGATATCGCACCAAACGCAATTGCTTCAACGATACAGCGTCCAGACCCTAAACTCTTACGTGAATTGCTTTGAACGGCGAAAAGGTCGATCAATTCCTGCCTGATTTGGATTCCTCCTAAACCTGATAGAACTCAACCGAACGTCTTCCAGATCGACCGTCTGCTCCTCAGCCTCTCACGTCCCCAAAGCTGACTAGCGACTCGTACAGCCAGTCCATCATCAGATACATTCCCATTGGTATGCTTATCGAGGGAAGGAACCCATAATCACCAACGGCTATTCTCGAAACCCCAAAGACGAGGCACAGGTTGCCAAGGTGCGGCGCAGCCACCAACGCTTTCGAGCGTGCGACACGAAGTCCCCCATGAGCTCTCCAGTCTCGATGATGGTTTCGCGTGACCACTTGACGGCCTTCCCCTTACGTGCCAGTCGGACGTGCCTGAAAAACGGAGATACAACTCTGATTTGAACGGAGAATGGATCAGAGCAACTTCGTGCGTGCTTTGAGTCGGGGGAGTAAGCCTGGATGTTTTTTCGAGCAATCTTCCCTTGTTACGACTATTCGGTGAGATCTTTCAGAGAGAAGCAGACGTGTTCTTCTTGAATAGTCCTGAAATCCAGGCGGATGGCTTCTCATGATTCTCCGTTTTCCTCACCACCTTCCCGGACAGACACTTTTGCGAAAGCAAGGGGCCCTGCCTCGAAACAGGATTGACTGAAGAAAGAATAATTTTATATGACCTGCCAAAGCTGTGTTGTTCTTTGCAAGCAGACTTGCCAACGGATCTCATATCGTCTGTAGCATTTCAGTCAGCTTTACAAGGCTCCAATTCGTGGAAAACTTCAGTCCCCGTAGGATTAAGTTCCTCTGCAACTTTTCTACCATGCTGCTCTGGCCTGAGCGAAACGTCAAGACGCAGCCTATACAAGACTTTCAAGACCTGGATGATAGTAATCCAGTAGAGGTGAGAGACAAGCGACAATACTCATCAAGTATCGGAATCCAAAAGCGTTAAAAAGAAAGCGCTAGCTAAAGCTTCTTGACCTGAAAGAGAACGTCTGGAGGAGCAAAGTTCAGAAGCTCAACTTCGAAAATCTGTCTGGTGACAAGTCCTCAATTTGAGTATGTACTGCAAGAATCTTTCAGAAGCGATTCTGCAAGATTTGACTGCCACAGTGTACAGTAGGCAGATGTTTCAAAAGAGCTAAAGATATTCTACGTAACTCTGCAGATTAGTTCGAGAAGTCACAGCCAGGACGCCGGAAAACGGACTGCGTGCCCTCGCACGGAGCAGAGTCTGCTACGTCTGCAATGTCACAAACGGAAGGTATCTCAAGCAGATTCTAGCAGTGACCTTTTCCACGAACGATCTACTTTGGCATGTGATTCACCATCCTTCAAGATGATAATGTTCATGCCCGCTAAACGGCATCTCAAGGCAGAACAGGAAAGGCTGTCTGTCTGAGCAGGAAAAGAGATGGTTGCATTCAAAAAGATCGAGCGGAACTTCGAAGAGACACGGAACAAAATTCAATCACGACCAATCAGTCTGTTTTCATTCAAAGATGAACCTGAGGAAGCTTAGTGCATGGAGCGTTTGGAAGGACTCACTTCTGCCTGTACCGCTTCTTGATCAGCTTTGCATCCATGTTCTTCTCCTCAGGATGAAGCTTCGTAAAGTCCCTTACATAGAGGGTGCGCCAGAGCTCCGCAGATCCATCGATGAAACCATGCAAGTCCTTGCTCGTTGCTCCAAACATCAGGAGGTCAGTAATCTCAAGCGCGTCCTGGCACAGAATCCTCACAAGAAGCTCGGGTGGGAGCTTCGTAAACTGAGCAACCCCGTCTGCAGCTGCTCCTGTCGCGGTTTCTTCAGTGTTCATGTTGCGAGATGGCTGTCACGCGATTAGCAAAGCCTGGGTTATGATCTCTTCAGCAGAAAAAAATCGCCGAAGGATTCGCTGATCATACCACAGCTGCTCTCCTGAAGCGCCAACGCGCGTTTGCAGTAGCCACAGGCGCCTCTAAAACGTGCTTCAAAGAAGATTTTTCTAAGTTTGCGCTGCTGCGCGCTATAAGTCGAGAGCTTCGTCGTCTTCCGTCCTCTGTCGAAGTCTCTGAAAGCCGGAACGCGGTTGTCTCGTGCATGGTGTAAGATACGCAATAACTTGAAGATCAGAGTCGTCAAACAAAAACACTAGACAGAGTGACGCATTTCAACGAATCCTGATGTTATGAGATTGACACTGAGACGATTGAAAGTCGACACAAGATTTTTACTCTCGACCTGGCCTGGCCTTGCTCTGTCAGGATGGTCGAAGCTTCTCACTTAAGAAAGACAAGAAGCACTGACAAATTATTTCCTGAAACAGTGATCTTGGCAGCTACAGATTGTCGCTTTTGTACGCTCTGAGCACCGAGCGTCTTCGGACGTGCATGCGCTCGCGCAACGTGTGCTTAACCACGAAGTGTACTCTTGCTGCTGATCAACGCGCTTAACTCATTCCGAGTGTCCTGGCCTTATGATCTGCAGTTTCAGGTATATCATGCATGCAGCTTAAGAGTGAAGCGCGCGTGGACTGACTGCAAGCAATATTCCATGGTCATCGGAAATGTTCGCAGATAATGGATTGGTACGTTAGTAGACAGGAGAACTAGCTCAAGTGCTTGATTGATCCGTCATGTGAGTCGCAATCGGAATTTATGTCCATGGCGTACTACAACAGCGTGGCGGCACACATGGTCAATGGATACAGATGAAGATCCAAACTTCGTGCCACCGGCCGGCCTGCATGATAAGTTTAGGCAAGCCATGATGGCTTGCATCTGGCCCGGTCTGCTTCATGCACAAGGTGTCCCCGGTCCCTCAGGCATGTAGCTTCAGCTTGGGTACTGTAAGAATTACATGCACTATTTTTGGTCTAAATGCAAAAGGCAATCTTTAGTGAGCATACGGTCATGCATGACACAGCACTGGTTCGACAGTGAGCAACGGCAGCTGTAATCATCATTTTCGCATTGCAGTTGACACTTCATGATCTCGTGCACGCTTCTTCTGCACACAACCTCGTGAAACGCCTTTGTCACCTTCCTAAGCAGGCCCCTTCGACTATAGCTCCACCCTGTACGCGCTGACAACTACCTGACCCAGCAAATGACCAAACTATTGCTGGGGAGGCGGTCTCCAGCCCGGAGGAGGGGGGCCGGGGTACGGTGGCCTGTATCCGGGGGGCGGAGGTCCACCAGGACGAGCCCCCGGGGGCGGGGCAAACTGGGGCCTCTGCCCGGGGGGGCCCTGGGGGGGTCGGAAAGCACCGGGAGGGGCTTGGGGCGGGCCCCCGGGACGAACACCTGTGACAAGACGGAAAGCACCTTCTTGGGTGAGTAATGCCAAAAGCAAGTAAGGATAAAGAAAGATGCAAACAAGGCTGGCGCAATAGAGGACAAGCAAATCAGTGCACAACTGGCTGTAGTCCACGCACCAGAAGGAATGTCACCGAGATTTCTGTATGTGGCACAATCACCGTCTGGTTGCTGGCCATCTAACCAGAAGAATGATGCAACTGCCCCACCATCGATCACAGGAGCAGGTTCTCGGCAAGTCGATTGTCGAGAGAGATGCACATAGGTGTTCGTAATCGCTGCTGAACAGGTATACAAGAAGGAAAACCACGGCAGAGCTGCAATCTTTCTGATCGTACCTGGCGGCATGGCTCCAGGAGGGGGGCGGAAGCCAACGGGGGGGGCGCCAGGGGGAGGAGCACCTGTGGGAGGTCGATAGCCGGGAGGAGGAGCACCTGGATAACCGGAAGGAGACTTTGTTGGGATGGTTCTCCAGTTGAGTTCAAGTCAAGCCTGGCTTTAAACTCTTGGGACTTTATCCGGAGATCTAGAACCAAGACTATGTAAGTAAAGAGGACGACTGAATCTTGAAAAAGAAGAGGCTTCGCGAACCTGCCGCCGAAAGTGTAAAAGTGCCTGATCCAAGCCGAGCAGACATGAAAGTAGGCTTTGAATGATGAGGCAATGATATACCCAGATCGTGGTTGTGACAAAGATACTTGCTGCAAATCCTACTCGGTTCCTTTTTGAGAATTACAAAGCCAGGGCATGATATGAAGCCCTGCCCTTGAAACACATACTGCGCTACGTCTAAGTTGCTCAGCAAATCTGATGTGCTCCTCTTAAGGTGCTCCAGAAAATCTGTCCCTCAAACCCCTCAGGAAAACGAACATTGAAACAGCAGCGACTTCAAAAGTCGTAGTAATATTCAGGACATATTCAACATACGAGGGAACCACAATGCTGTCCACTTTTCAAGAGGCGAAAAGACAGACTCTCCAGACATGCGGCTACTTTCTTTCATCAGCGGACTTCGTCTTGACGTCCCTGGTGCTATGGTTGCAAACACGACTCAAGTCCAGATTCGGCCAGGCAAACGGGCTAGCATGGGCTGGTGCACAAGCATGCCGCTCTTCAAAACGCTTTGCATTTTCAAGCCTTAGCAACCCAAAGCCCCAAGGCAACTCTTCAGCTGTCCTTGACCACCCTATTCGTACACTCTGGATGAAAACTAAAAACCTGTGTCAAAGCTGACCGCAGCTCTCCCTTGTTGCTAAACATTCACCTACGGTCCATGTCCTCCACCTTTACGATGTTATAAAACACCACTCTCTCTCCATGAGCCGATGCAATGCAACATGGAGTGGACCAAAACTGTCGAAGGACCAAATTCGCTTACCTGGCGGAGGACGGTAGACACCAGCGGCGGGAGCGACCCCTGGCGGCGGCGGCATCGTGCCTGGGGGCCTCTGTCCGGGGGGCATCTGACCGGGGGCTCCGTATGACACTGGGGCTGCTGCTGCTGCAATCCCCCGTCCCTGGGGTTGCATCATTGCTGCCGCTGGGCCCCCCACCCCACGAACTGGCCCCGCTAAACCCGGCGCGGCTTGACCCAGGGGGGCAGTCGGAATACCCCTGCCTGCGACGAGAATGGGGCGTGGGTAAGAGGGGCGCGCTTAATGAGGTCTGAGAAGCCAAAGTAGGCTTTGAAAAAGATAGAAGCCTTGCAAGTGGCGTTGAGTGGCTCTTGCTTGAGAATTGGGGTTGCTTCAGGGCTACGGCAAGCCTGCTCTGAAAATGCACATGCAAAAGGAAGCATACCATCGTGCTTGTCGAAAATGTAAGCGATCAGCCAACTTCGATTTCAGTCCAGAGGGCTCTCGAGAGTAAGAGTGCCAAGGAGTGTTAACAAGTGCGGCCAAGATAACTGCAAATAGACCACGCCAGCATGATGTAGGCAATGGGACATTCAAGCTCACTGGGAGGAACCTGCGTCGCAGAGTACTCTATTTACCATAAAGATGGGTCACCAATCTGTGAGCTTACCTGCCGCCCTACCCACTCCTGGACCTCCGGAAGCGGCCATTGCCTTCGCTCGCGACTCCTCTTGCGGCGGCGGGCCTTCTACAGTCAGTGACACGACTTCCTGCAGATCACATCAGAGCACAGCAACACTTGAGCGCTGAGAAAACTAATGAGAAGATGGTCTTTCTAAATCACACAAATACGAGCTGCGGGCGACCAGGATAGCCTCATTTTGGCAGAACTCAGAAAATTGATGCTCACACTGTGACGCTCAGCAACAACAGGCAATGCTTCTCCCATCTCCTCCCTAGAACCATGAGATACGTAAATGTAAAAATACTCTGTAAGACATGAGTGCAGAGTAACAGACTCACAAACCAATCAGATTAACGAGCAAGGTGGCCAAAAGGTGTCAAAACAAGCAATTCATCATACTTGACAAGAATCTCCATCTTCCGACTTGCCAACAACTTCTTTTGAAAAAATCAGACACATTACTCTTGCATTTCTGATTGGCGCTACATTCTAGCGACTGCTTAAGAAGCTACAGTGTGTTGGATGTTGGACCTAGAGGCACCAGTTTAAAGAAGGTGCTTTGCACGATCACAATGCACCAATTTGTAGTACCACCGATGGTAATGGTTGAGCAGAAAAGCAGCGCAATCAGTACCGCATTCCGGCAAACTCACGAGGTAGGTCAAAGAGATGAAATAGATTCACCAAACAAGGAGAATTGATGCAAACACTGCACACATGCAACTTCTTCATCGCCGCCACTTGTACAACAAGCAGATCAAGTAAGGTACTGATTCGTATTCAGCAACCATCAGGCGCCAGCAAAATTACCTCTCCTCTAAGCAACAAGAGCCCCAGCGTCCTCCTCTCCTCCCTGTCCTCTGCAGATTTGCCCTTCTTCTGAGGCAATTTTCTGAATTCTTCACAATCCCCCAGCACCAGGTTCATGTGCTTGTCAAACGCCATGAACTTTCCCACCAGCTGCCGCCCGTCCTGCAATGTGACCCGCATCCTGTAATTTATGTGGTGCAGCAGCTTGCTGCTCTTTGACATCGACATGGCGACCCCCCTTGTTCTGTTCGCCCGGGCCTCGGGTGCGATGCTCTCTGAGAATTGCGTTCCTGCTGCTGTACAAACCAATGGTCCTCAAACAAACATCCGACGCCCGACTACCTTGCCTCCAAAGCTAACTGGTCGTCAACGGCTAGATAATAACGCGCTAATCTCCCTCGCTTCCACAGTGAACCGCTTTTTCTTCCACAAGATCAACAGTGGGAAGCCACGACTGCCAGTACGTCGTGCTGCCACAGCCTCCCTTCACTTCTCTCGCTTCTCCAATTGCGAGTGTTTCGACGCTGATCTTTGCGCGCCTTTCTTCTTCGCTGCAAAACAAACCTCCTCGAAAACTTCAAGTAAACCTGCCTTTGACCCTTACCGTTGTGTTTGTCTTGGTTTGTCACTGCTTCCACTGGTCAATCTCTGTCTCCATTCGAACACGCCTCTTACGAGAAATCCGGCAAGGGTTTCTGTTTGTTTTGCTCCCTCTTCGGAACCTGACCACCTCGACCAAAACCCAGAATTGGGCTCCACTACACGCTTTCCTACAGGCTCAGCTTTCCTCATGCAGAAAGTTGCCAGGGCCCAGGACTCGGAGTGAAGACAAGACAACGACGCACAGGCTGCACATCGCTTGAGTCGAGAGCGGATCATACGAGAGATAAGGAGGACAAAAGCTAGGCAAACCTTGGGATCGCAAGCGCGTTGTTGATCGCACTCTTAGAGTTAGTCCAGGAGACTTCACGGAGGTTGCAGCGGAAGTATCATTGCATAGGCTTTGAATTCTTGGTGCATGCTGCGTCTTGATTGTGGACCTGCCATTGAAGGAGAAGGTGTTTGTAGGACGTCATCATGGTGAGGGCATAGACCTAAAGGATCTTTTGCAGCTGGAACAAGTATGCACGGTGTTTGACTTCATATCGATCATGATTTGCTCGCTCATTTTTGTTATTTCCTGTGGCACTGTTGTTTGCTCTGGTCACCATCTCTGAGGTTTGAGAGGAGCAGCTGCTGTTGCAAGCTTGCACTGCAGAAGGACGTAAACAATTCCTCACATGAGTCCTGATGAGTGCAGCACAACATGATCACACGACAAGATACCGCAAACAACAGCACACCACTGAATCTTATGCAGTTTTTCCCTGGTTATAATGGTGGTGGGCCCTTTGGCGGCCCGGGCGGGGGTTTCCCTTTCGGAGGGCCCATGGGCCAGCAAAGATTCGAGCAGAGCTATCGTGTGTACCCTGTCTCATTCATTGACAAGGTGAGCGCTTCAACGAGATTGACTCCTGAAAGAAAGCGTCTAACTGAGTGGATCCACGGCGGCCCCTAACGCAACATTCTCTGTCCTCGTTTTGCCAAAAGTTTGTTCATATGGTCCCATGTTTAGCAATCAAGGGTACGGCATACGGGTTATCTGGTCGCTGAGGCATTACGGGTCACATGATGACCCTCTGAAAAGAAATGTTTCGTTCTTTACTTGCCACTCTGGTCGTCAATCAGGGGGCATGGATGCAGCACCTCATATGAGCTGCGGTTTGAATTGTTCAGATGCGCCTTAAAGCTGCTGGAGGATTGCAGTTGCTCTAAATCCTCATTGGTCTTAGTCACCTGATATACCACCACCTGTTTCTTGCAGCCGCACCTGGAGAGTGGGGACAAAAGTGAGTTGCTTTGCATGTTGCAGGAGCAGCGACCTGTTTTCACGAATTGTCCAGTCTCTCGTGCAAGACCTTTGAAAGCTACAAACATTTCCCGAGTTGCAGTGTTGCACAGGTCAAGGTCTCGTTTGATATTGTTGTTTTGACATGAAACTTTTGCCGGTGTGCTTATATAGCAAGTCGGATGAAGTGTCTTCCAAGGGATTCTTGAAAATACTTACCTCCGTTTTTCCTTTGCAGTTATCATGCCTCCCTCAGCACTTGACCGGCTTGGTGAGGAAACAAGACTTGACTACTAGTCTGGCGGTGCCAGCAATGAGAATAATTGTGTCTTGTCTCTGTCCAATTCTCTATTTATCCTGAGCTGATTCGTGTCCAAGTCCGGTTACGTTTGCTGAAATTGGTCAACGAGATTGGATGCTTTCTGTTGTCGTGCTTTGTGATGGCCATGACCCATGGAGCAAATCTGACTTCAGTGAAGTGTTACTTGGTTGAGCATGTGGTAGAATCCTCAAAGTCAAGGAGAGACAACATGTAAACGCTGGTAGCAATCTCGATGAAGCCCCCTTCCTACGCCAAAGTTGAGCAATACTGTAGGCTGATAATATCTCGAGATACCTGGCACCTCTTCCTGCCAGGCTCGTCTGGTCAGATAACAGCGTTCGTAACCTCCATGTTGGTGTGCTGCAGCGTCCCTTCACATCGACTACCCCATGCTTTTTGAGGTGACCAACCCGGCTGAGGGCAACAAGTCACACTGCGGAGTGCTGGAGTTCATTGCAGACGAGGGCGCTGTCTACATGCCATACTGGGTGAGCTGAGATCCTCAATTTGTGTCGAGCCATAGCTCTTTGGTTTCTGGTTTGATACAAACACCACGTGTTCTTTGTTATATGAAGCGATTTTCGCAGGTCGTTCTTTCGTAGTCGGTTTTGAGGATTGAAAGGAGAAAGCTGGTGCTGATGATATTTTGGGTATCAACCACGAGGTTTCGCTGTTCGATAAGTGAAACTCCTTGTGGTTGATGTGCAAAGATGAAGCTCGTCTTCGTCAATCAACCAGGGACTGATCTTGCATCCCTTTCCGCCTTTGAAATTGTTAGTCCGCAACAACAAAATGTTGACTTTGTTTCTCCCGTTCTCGACGCAACTATCTTAGAAAGCAAACAGCTCCCCTCTATTGAATGGACATGGTTCCTAAACCTTTCCTCTTGCTTGCTCCACAGATGATGCAAAATCTGCTGCTGTCGGAGGGAGACCTGGTGCGGCTTAAGAGCGCCACGCTGCCCAAGGGGACGTACGTTAAGCTGCAGCCGCACACGTCGGACTTCCTCGATATCTCCAACCCGAAGGCTGTGTGAGTAGCGTCGTCTGCTCTGAAAGCTGTTGGCCTATATCCAGATTTCCAGTAGACCAGGAGATGTTTCCATTCCGCTCGCACGAAGTTGTCGCTTAGTGGAAATGTGTGTCTCGTTGCAGCAGACTGGTGAAATTCCTCTTATTTGAGATGCTCGAAGATTCTCAATAACGTGGAAAGGGAGCTGTATCCTCGAAAATTATTTAAAAGTCTCTGCAAAGATTTTACTACGCTTGTGCTGAACTCGATCTGCAAACCCTTCTCAGTCCAATATTGCAGACGGTAGATGTGGTTGATTTCCGTGAGTTCGAACATCCATTACGTTTGACCGAGAAGAGTCCGGCCTCTTTCGAGGCATTGGTAGCGATGTCTTCATTGATGTACTAAACGTTCAGCCTTGGTCGTGGACAGCCCGAATCGCTAATGGTGCGGCGCATGGTGAGCACCCGTTGGAGGAGGTTTGTCTGGCGCTTCTTCAAGTGTTTATCCACCTGACTATCAAGGTTTAGGAAAGGTTCCTGTCAGTCCTCAATAGCTAACAATTCCCCACCTCGTGCATGCAGCCTGGAGACGACGCTGCGCTCCTTCTCGTGCCTCACGACGGGCGACAACATCATGATGGCGTACAACAACAAGAAGTATTACATCAACATCGTCGAAGCCAAGCCCGGCCCCGCCATCTCCATCATCGAGACCGACTGCGAGGTTGATTTTGCGGCGCCCCTGGATTACAAGGAGCCAGAGCGAGTTCCACGCCCGGCCCCGCCGGTGGCAGAGCCAAAGGCAGGCGCGCCGAAAGCAGGTGGGTGTATGCTTCGTACCTCCCATGTGAGCCGTAGTGACGAAAGCCACTATGTTTCTTTCCGGACGGAACGTCGAAAGGACGGGTAATAGCTTTTGGCCAAAAGCGTTTGAGCTGTTTTTGGTCTTGCCAGCTTGATTATGCGGGGCTCATTAGGGAAACGTTGAGGGCAATCATTCCAGATGACAACAGCCGAAAAACAGCTCTTGGGTCGGGTTCAAGACCTCTTTCACTCAGAAAGAGCTGTCGTCGAGTCCTCTTGCGCCCCAGGTGCCGATCTGGAGCCTGCCTTCAAGGATCCCAAGGTAAGGCCTTTCCTTGCTTTTCCTTTCCGTGTAACGTATCCGCTGATTTATCTGTTTGTTTCCTCTTCAGGAGCCGAACCGGAGCCCGCCCCAGAGGAGCCCAAGTTCACTCCCTTCACCGGCTCCGGAAAGAGGCTCGACGGGAAGGCCCCGAAAACGTCACCGTCTCCTTCGACGGGAGCCGCGGCAGCGGCGGCGGCGCGAGCAGGAACCTCATCAGCCCCTCCGCGAACGGGGACCAACCCGGCGCCCGCGGCCGCTCCCGCGGAGGCGCCAAGAAGAGCGTCGGGGAAGCTGGTGTTTGGGGCGGGAGGGGCCGCCGCTGCACCAAAGGTGAGCTTTGTACTGTGTCTGGTTAAGGATCGATACGGGTGGTCTTAGCTCCTCATTGCACAGCCGCAGGAACGTGTCGTGTCAGTACATAACACTATGGACGGTTCGAATAATTGGGCGGATTATTATTAACCTCCTCAAAATAGTAGGAGGTTGGAAGAAAACATGGATGGTCGAATGCGGTCTGCAGGCCCTTCCATCTTGTTGTTTTGGTGCATTGCAGGGAGTCCTACTCCCGGCTTTCGCTGGATTTTGTTTTCCGGTTCTGAGTTTATAGTACGTGTTTCAACGACGCCTATCATTGGGCAACAGGTGGCATAGGCGAAGGTCTTCGCTTTCCTCCTGATGCGGGACACATAGCGTTGGCAAGAGGCTTGAATTTCGAGATACAAATGCATGCAAGCTCTTGCGTTTATGCATTGCCGTTACAGAGATAGGTGCTGTGCAACCTTGCCGAGTCATTCGTTAGTCGGGCCCTCGTTATCCAGGCACCGTTTTCACAGAAAGGGATTTGCGGGAATCACTCAGCCTTTCTATCCTGTCCTACATCCAGGTCCCAGCTTCGGACAAGGGGAAAGCACCGGACAAAGGAAAAGGTCCCGAGAAACCAAAGGAGCCCGAGGAGAAAAAGTCCAGCTTTGCGGCTTTCTCCGGCAAGGGTTACTCTTTAAAAGGCTGATGATCCACATTGAAGATGTCCTTTGTACATAGATTCTTTGCTGACTTGTTCAAGCCAAGAGCCTGCCTCAAGCACGCACAATGGAAGCACCTTTTTTTCGCTCAATGGTGCCAGCAATCATGATGGACTTTCCCACTCACACGGGCGTTCGCAGGTGTCATGTAAATGCACAATACCTACCATGCGAAGTTTCACACAATCTCTGGCTGTCAGTTGTTAAGCCATCTGCGGTATATGTTAGTTTGTGGGTCGATACAAGATAGGCCAACAAGAAGGCTAGCCTGCACCTTCGCCGCGCATGGAGCATGCAAACGCGCTGAGCGCAGTATGAAGGGTGGGGATCACTGGCGGCTATTAGGTAGTATGACAGCCTGCACGGGCAGCCTCAATTGCATGGCTTTATTAAACCTGCCGACGTTGAACTTGGAACAATTCAGATCGACCTGCGATGTTAGCGCAGAGCGGGTGCACCGAAAGGCTAGGTACTACCTACTAATACCAAGTTCGTATCATAAGGCGGCAATTCGCATCCTCAATCGACGGTTGGAACACTCGCCGTCCTTCATCGGACGCTTTGAGAGTAGTCCACGTCAACCCCGTCTCACGAAGCCCTTGTGCAGAAGGTTTCTGGAAGAAGCGACCCAGATCTCTCTTGCAGCAAACGTTTCAATCTGCTCTTGGAAAGGTGCATTCGAGTGCAGAAGAAAGCAGAAAAGCAGAGGGGAACGAGGCCAGCAGTCTCACCACTGCGCTTATTATGGCGGCCACAGCAAGCTTGCAGGGGCACCTCCTGAAGAACGCCAGCCTCTGGAGCACAGGATGCCCGTGCACTGACATCAGCAAGGCTCCTATCCGCGCGGCCATTCCTCTGCACTCCTCGTCCAAGTGTGCTCTTCCGTCTTTCAAAGCTTTTAGCGGAAAGCAGCTGAACATTACAAAAGTGCAGCAAAAACATTTTGGAAGGCAACCGTTGAACATCCTTGCAGCTGTTGGTCCAAATGCAGGCACGTACGATCCTGCAGACCCCAATGCTGAGCCTGGTCAGACCGCTATCGTAGTTGCAGATGAGTTCCCTCCTGCAGACACAGTGCCGTCTGACGTGGAACCGATCGAGGGGAGTGAGGTCACCAAGGGTCCCACTGAGCTCAGCACCAAGGATCTCAAACAGCAGCTGGTCGATACGTTGTACGGGACAGACAGGGGTCTGAGAGCGAGCAGCGAGACCAGGGCTGAGATCACAGAGATCATTAGCCAACTAGAGGCGGCCAACCCGAACCCTGCGCCGACAGAGAAACTGGAGCTCCTCAATGGAAAGTGGAATCTGGCGTGAGTAACAATCTCTTTTCTTTCAGAGCAATACCTTCGCAGATTCTGGGCGGTGGACGCCGTTGAGTTGACCGATATCTCTGTGTGGCGACGTTGGGGGTGGTATGAACGCCAGAGATCGAGGCATCTGTGGAGGGCAAAACCATTCATGAGGTAGGGGAGAGTGAGAGAAGTTTTCACTTTACCACCTGCCATTCATTCCTTGTTTGTTGGTATACTGCGGTGTGCTCGTTTTCTGCTGACTTGTTATTGATTAGCAAGATCCCACTGCAAGTAAATATCAGCAGCAGTTGGATCTATCAAGCTTACGAGTCAGTGGATCCACCCCTGTGGCGACAGTGGCATGATCCTTGGACAGCGCTGGTTTGGTTACATTTGTGCCAAGGATTTGAGCAACTTTCAAGATCTGGCAGTTCTTGGGTCTCTTAGTTTAGAGCGTTCTTCAGATGAGAAGTGTTCTGAAAGAACTGGGACTAGCTGCGACTGGGATCAAGTGCGGTTACCCCAAGGTCGAGTCTTTCTCAAGCAGGATACTGTCAGACGGTTGATAGTGATCTATGCAGCGTCTTTGCCTACCCACTCGCTACTTGGATGAATGATGCAGGTATGCAAAAGGATTGCATTTGCAGTTTTGTACTGTGCTAAGCGGCTGCTAAATTTATCGATCGACAAGTCTATCTTTTTCTGCTCTTTGTGGTGCACCTTTCTTTTTGGTTGCTTTTTTGCTTTGCCTGGCGGGACTTTCTGCTGTTTCTCGAATGGCTCCCCCGCTCTCCATCTTTTGCCTCATCACGCCTCCTGACAGGGCCATGCCAAAAGCACAAAGGTCAAACAAGACTGAAGTTGTAGCAACTCGGCATAGTTCCCTGCAATTTTGAAAAGCACTACCAGGCTAGCCTGGGGCAGCCACCGGAAGCTTCACGCGCTATGATTTTGCTGGCTGTCACAATAGAGTTTCCTGCTGCGCCTCCAACTCTGCCCCTCGCAGCAAGGTTTTTCCTGGTCTCTGGGAGTCAATTCGCATTACAAGCCTTATCAGTGCACTGAACCAATTTCTAATGAATTGCGCTCGACATCCTAAGGGTGGTCTTCATTCACTCTTGCAAACAAAAGGTCCTTCTCTTTTAGATTATTTTCATTGTCTGCCTGCATCATCGCACTTTACATACTCTAGCAACTAGCTTGACACCCCATCTGACCACGCAATTCGCTGTATGTGAGAAGTCATTGCGAAGCCACTCTGCAAGCGTTGACCTTGGGCAGAAAGTCCGCTGAGTCCAAATCACCCTGTACTGACAGGCAGTCTTCCTGGCCTCCCTTTTGCAGTTACACAAGCTTCTCGGAGCTGTACCCCCTCCTGGCCGCCAGCAACCTGCCCGGAATCGAGGTCGGTGAGATCTCCCAGTCCATTGACACGTATGGATTCACGGCCACCAACGCAGTGCAGTACAAGGGACCCCTGGGCTCCAACTCGTTTAGCGTCACCGCAGCGATCGAGGTCCGCTCGCCGAAGAGGATTCAGGTAAGCTGTCTGATCGTTTTGTTACGATTCCAAACCAAAAAGCTGGGACAGAGAGAGTTCCCCTTGCTTGGAGTTAGCTTCTTTTACTTCAACATTCAAGGTGACTGCTACTGGCGGTTGAATTTGGGTACTTTGCCTTTGAGGGACTTATGACAGAATGTTGGGTTAACCTGGCAACATAGAAGGTCGTTTTGCAATGCCTGCAGTGACGAAGAAGAGCTGAAGAAGTACGCAAGCTTTAGACGTAGAATAGAAAGTGCTAGAGGTGGGTTGACTAGGCTGCTTTTAACTTCGCGAGTCGCACACAAATCATTTAGTTCCTACTTGGATTGACTCTTTTGCAATTACTTCGGACTGTGTATAGGGCAAGTGACAAACTGCCGCCATGCCAAGATCGTTCGTCCTCATCGCTTCAATGGATCGTTGATCTTCCTACCCTCGCAGCAGGCTTCAGGGGGACAATCCTGGCACTTCTGCTGAACAGAGAGTCGAAAGCCTCCCGAATCCTTCTAGAGCTATTTTCACAACTCAATTGACGACGCCTTCTGACGCCACCATTCTTCTGGGCAGAGCTCGGAAATCGACAAATCTCGCTTTCTCAAAGATCAAAGCTTTCTTGCCGTGCAGACTCGCTTCGTGGGAGCACCATTTGCAGGGCCAAGCTGAATTCGAGCTTCTGGTACTCAGAGGTCTTAAAACAGGGGTCTTACGCCTCCCGGACAACGGTTGTTTTCGAGAAGCTCCTTTACCTGCAAGTTCGCTTTGTCGAAGACAACACCACTGGCGGAAGGCCCTCCAAAATCCAGGCTGCGAAGTGTGTCCTACAGAAACTCAAAATGATTGGCATTATCGGAGTCTGGACTTTACGCCCATGTACCAAACAGGGGTAACAACAGCAGACTGTTTTATCATACGCAGATCCGCTTCGAGGAGGGCACCATCAACACCCCCAACTTCAACGACGGCTTCCAGTTCCCCAAGGCGCTCGGCGTCTTCGGCCAACAGTTGGACATCAGCCCACTGGACACGCTGACCAAGCCCCTCCAAGACGCGGCCGCCAGCGTTGCACGTATGATCTCCGGACAGCCGCCGCTCAAGTTTCCGATCAGGAACGGGGCGAACTCGGATTCGTGGTTGCTGACCACGTACCTAGATGAGGATCTGAGGATCTCGCGGGGCGATGGGGGCGGTCTGTTTGTGTTGCTCAAGGAAGGCACGATGCTGAGTTGATGATGCGTGAGTTTTACATGTGCTCTCGTGTTGTCAGGTATGCTTGAGACTGCAATAGGACTCTTGAAGATCTGATGGCATAGGACAGATGAAGCGCCATTGAGTGTACAGAATAAGAAGGTTCTGCATAATAAGTTGGTCCGCAAGGTAGTCTGATCGCCTGACGACCATCAATAGAAACCGCATCGTTCTGTGTCTGCTTAGCTCCATGAGTTTTGGGTACCGTTTATCCAATTGCATGCACTCATGTCCAGTTGTGCAGGATCCAACTGCAGTCAATTTGATTGATTCATTCTTGGATCAAAACATGCGTCGAGTGCACGTCACGGTAGCATTAGTTCAGTGCTCCAGTCCATATATGCACTCTGCTGTAGGTGTGCCTACACTCTAGTATTCCATTGCCCAGTGATTATCGCGCGACCGGGTGGGCTTTTATGCGCTCGTGAGGGCCCAGCCACTGAGGAGCTCCATTGTCAGGACGCGACGTCTAGCTGGTGACAAACAATTGCTTCACGAGTAATTTAATTGTCCACAGAAACATGAACAGGTCCCAGATTTGGAATGAGCTCCAACGTACTCATACATACACATTGGTAATGATCGAACATGTGACCCATGCATGTAGATCGACGTTACGGCGGAGCTCATCGAATCGACATCGTTTGTCACGACAAACATGCATGCGGTTTTGAAGAACTTGAGATCAATCTTTTAGGCCTTCAAATATGCGTAACGGATCCTGCGCTATAGTTCGATCACTCACTGATCTGCACATGGCTACTTCCGACTAACGAAAGCGGATCACTCAGAGGGCCTTCAGCAAAGTTGATCGTAGCCCCGACAATGCACGGCTCCAAATGAGGTTGCAACATACCTGCTGTTGACGACAATGATCAGAAGATTTCAAATTGACTGAAGTCCAATGAAAGTTTCTGAAATGGATATGCTCTGAAATGGATATGCTATTAAAGAGAAATACTGAGCCGGAGGAGCGGGGTAAGAACCGTTGAACGGTGAGGTAGCCAACCGCCATCTCGGCAATCAGAAAATATCACGTGAACGCGAACGGTCGATGCACGCGACACTATCGTGTTTAGAAAACAAGATCCATCCGATACTACCGTGAGCATGCAGGTGATAGTCCGGACAGGATTCCCTCGGAGCTATGAGTATGGGTTGTCCATCCAAGCTTCGGCAGTACGGAGCGTCCATATTTGATAAGAAAGGAAGACGCAACAGCGGATGCTGACGTCGTGCTGACAGCACTGCTAAGTGCGGACCTGATAGACGGACTGAAGATGGGTGATCTTTGACTGATGCAAGATCGTACCTATTATCTTCAGGCAACACAACGAGCTGGACTCAGTCGAAGTTAATTACAGACGTTTTCGACGAGGACGATGCAACCAGCAAGTCCTCAAGGCCGCCAACCATGCACGTGATTGCTCGCTTAAGTAAAGCTTTCGAAGTCTTGCAAAGTTAAAGCGACCAGCTAGAACAGCAATAATACGCGATCATGACAACGGCCTAAAATGCTGCATGATCCAATCGACCAGCGGTCTACCATTGCAGCCCCCATCGTAGTCCTATGATTGGAACGATCAGGTGATACGAAGAGCTCTGCAATGACTGGCAGGTTTTCAAAAGTGCCTCCGATGGGTCAGATTCGGGCACGTGCCAAGAGATCAGTGTCAGGAAGCCAAATTCCGTGCTCAATGATTTGGTACAATGTAAGTTGGTGCTGCTCTGACGTTGTCATGATGAAACAGTTTGATGAAGCAAAAAGTTCGCGTCAACAAGCCGATTTCTGTATCCAGATCGCGAATGGATAGAGTCGAAGCTTCCTTGCTAAACTTTGACAAGAGTTTGATCTCTCAAACCAACGGCTGTTTTTTTGCGCCGTTGCTGTAACATGAACATAAGCTGCAAAAAGCTCTGACCATTCTTCACAATTAAATGTTGGTGATTTGTCAGGAGCCTTTGGCTCCTTAATATCAGATTTCGAAAGGGCGGTCCAGAATGACAGGTAATTATCATGAAAGTCGAGAACGTGCACCGATCGAGAGTTATCAATCCGTGAACGAAGGACGAACAATCGTTCAAAAGCATAAACGAGTGAGTGGATACGTCGTACATGACGTAGCAAAAGAGTTCAGTGGAAGCTGAGAGAGTACCCGTATTGAGCAGTCCTTGGGTTGAACTTGCTGCCCTGCCTGGCAGCCTGAGTCGAAGACTGCAGCAGATCTATACTAGCAACTTGATGCCTTTGATGATTGTAAGGATGAAGCCCATAGTCACTTCAAGTTGCCCACAGCCTGCACATGACTTTCCGGGCTCTTTCCCGCTTGCGGGTTCAGAGAAAGTCTTTCCGTCCAGGGAAGCTGGGGCCAAACGGTCCATCACCCCTGCCCACCAAATGCTAGAAGTCACGTTCATTCCGTCGCAAGCACTCTCCCAAGCTCGTGCAGACACGCGAGGCTAAACAAATAGGCGGAGTCTCAAGCAAAGTTGCTGCTGCCGTGAGCCGGTGTGCAATTCTGGTCCTTGAACGCAAGTTGTCTCCTCCTACCACATTGGAATCTGTAGCTGCTAGCATCGCGTACTTCTTACTACTGGTTCCCAAGGTTATGTTTTCCCGACTTTCCAGAGTGTCCCAACTCAATGAGTCCGAAACAGGACTCGATAGTATTTGAAGCGAAAAGAATTTGCATGGAGGCCCTAGGAATCAGAGAATCAGCTCGACATCCAAAAATGCTGGCACTAGATCAGACTTGTAGGTCCTTTTATATCCTGATCGAGGAAGGACGACGGGAAAAGATGTCATGAATGTGTGCTGCCACTGCTGCTCTCGTCTTGCTCTCGTAGAACACCGCCCACTTCAGCGGCGATGACTACCGTTAGTAGGGCCCTCGGCACCTCGTCCCTTTT
>DF237418.1:0-73339 GCA_000708835.1 Klebsormidium nitens | reverse complement strand
CGCAACCTTATGCTTAGGCGCACTTCATATGGAGAATCATGCAGCCATGGGGGTAGCCAAATCTGCAACATCTTCATTTCAAACACGCTGTGTTTCGAGTCTTGAGCTCTTGTCTCTGGTCGGATCTTGCACATGCTCCACTTCCCGTCTGGGTGTGTCTGATGCACTCTATCGTCAGCTTCTTACATATACCCTGGGTTTGAGATCCTCTAGAATTTGCAGCTACGGCAGGTCGTTTGATGTCGGCAGTAATCGGCCACCTCAAGCATCTTAGAGAACACCAAATTGGAGAAGATGCAACAGAAGAGCAGGAAGTCACAAATTGAAGACTCCAGCAAGTCACAAATTGGCCCGACAGCTCACCTGACTTCTGTGACCATGGCAGCCGTCACCTCCTTCCCCTTCGGATATGTCTTGTGCGTTCCCCTTCCGTGCAGAAACTTGAGGGACTTGTACAGTCGCCGTAGCCTCCGCATGCAGTACTGCCTGCAGAATGTATGGTGATCAACGAATGAGAGACTCTTGATGTGCTTAAGTCAAGAGGCATGCAATGTTGAGCTGGCTGGAAGTAGACCTTAGTGCAGGCAATTTCCCAAGGTATAGCTGTTTCAGCAGCTCTTGCGGTGTTCACCAAACCTGATGGGCGCCGCACTAACACCGCAGGTTGACAAACCCAGGCCAATCCCTTTTAAGGAAGAGCCAGAAGACAAATTGGTGCAGAGAAGCAATCTACAGGTTTCATTCTTCATTGAGGTGCTTGGATGGTCCCACTAGTCAAAATTCTACGTCAGTTCGCTTGCACAGGTTTGAGCGGCTGCCGCCTAGCATTGGCCTTCCTCTTTTAATCTGGCGGGGCCATGAGGTTCTCCCAAAGAAGATTGAAAAAGCACCGATGAACATGCATCCATGGATGAAAATGCTGCCAATACGCAGATCAGCGGAGCCATAAAGATTTGTAAAATCGCACCTGTAGCGCTGGTAGTCCTTATGACGCAGCCCGTGCTGCTTCTGCGCCACCTTGATGAGCTGGAGAACTGCGAAGTAACATGGCACTCTTGTTCAAAACCGAGTCAGGCCACTCATTGTTGGTGCTTCGCTGTGCCACCACTAAGATATTCAATTTTGCACTGCCTTCACTCCAAATAGTCTCTGCTCCATTATTGGGATTTTATAATGGGAGATGGCCGCTTGTCAAAAATAGAGGGTCACATTAGCGCACTGTCTATCTCTGATTATTCTCTGTTCTGCATACAAGACTTGGATATTCTAGACAAAAAATCGTCGCTCAGACAGTGCACGCGCAAGAAAATGTTTGTGACAATCAAGCTTGCATTCTCAACTGAAATAAGGCATCTGCACAGGGCCACCATTACCAAAATTGCTGCCAAACTCATACCGCCACAAAGCACAATACTGTGGCGCCAGTTGCAATGTTCTGAACAACGGAAAGCTGTCATGTAGCAATAAAAATGTTGCAAAATGCAGGTCCGACACCGCTTTATGTTTGAGATCGCCTGCACTTTGCCCCAAGACATCCTCCGAACTCCACAGGTGAATGCGCACTTACTGCCGAAGGAGATCGGCGGAAGAGATTTCTCCTCTGCATTGTCCGTGCTTTGCTCGTCAACCTCCATTGCTTCAGCGGACGCCATGAAGAAAATTCACTTACAGCAGCTTCTGATAGCACTGGCGCAATTTGACCAATCAAAGCCACCGACGTGCAAATAACACTTAATGAGGCGAGATGGATGAAATTACGAAGCGCCTCAGATGCAATCGCGTCTCTGGCCTCCTGAAAAGCACTGCTCTTGTATAAGATCAAAAGAGGCTTCCGAGAGCATCACGCTCTCAATCGCAGTAAGCTGGGCTTTGATTCAAACTTCTATGAACAAGATTGAAGACGCCCTAGCGGTCTCTGCAAACAGCACAGCTGCACGCTTTTCAGAATGTACAATCGACTTCACCTTTGCTTTTTGATCGAGCACAGGTGCTTCATATGACGTCTTCATTTCTCACATACGGGCCCAGGAAACGGGATCAAAGTCGCCTTCACTTGCGGTCACAGAGTCTACTATATCATTCGTACCAGACAAGCCAAACAAATTGCATCAGAGTGGCAACCGCTTATGAGTTCGGCTTCGCATAAATCAGCCATGAAGCAATTTATCCTGCCAAGCCGCCAGAAGATCCTGATAAGGAAGAAGAAGGGATAGCCTGAGCTAGCTGAACCAGCGAACCTGAAGCCTCGTGCAATGAAGAGGAGAGTTGAAACGGCCTTGAGCTGCTCAAGCCAGTGTTCGCCACAATCTGCTGGCACCAGCGCTTGAACGTGCCTCATAATTGAAATTTCAAGTTGCTCGAGGGCATACCACCATACCACCATACCACTTTGCGCTCTAAGAGCGACGCCTGGAAAAGGGCGTTAGAAAACGGCGCACGAAATGAAGGTAAGTTTGATCGCTTACGCAGTGATTTCTTCAATCAAATGTCTTCTACTCTGCTCAAGCTCCTTGCCTCAAGCTCCTTGCCACAGTTGGCCTAAATGACATTGGCAGAGGGGTGTCTGCCTAGATGCATATCGTACGGATGCTTTGAAGGAAAGGGACACCACAGCCGAAGGATTATAGTACACATCTCGACGATGAGTTCGCTGGTTCGCTTCTCCTTCTTGGAAGTTATTTTGCACCCCTTGCTTTTATAATCTGGTGGTGGCACTCGCTACTCAGCCAGATCGAGTCGTGCTGACGAGCTTCTGATAGCAAAGCGCAGTGCTACTTTCTCCAGTGTCACCACTGAAACTGCAAAGCTGACTCAGTCAGACAAAGCTTTTACGCCCTTGCTATGGAGGGGTGTGGGGCAGGGGGAAGTGACACTTGGCCGGTGGATGGTATATTTATGCCCACTTTGTTTGTATTGTCTGGGACTACATTCCACGAAGGATTCGCAATTTGGTCTAAGTTCTTCATAAACCAATATGATGTAGACCACAATTGTTCAATCAGCCACAAACTTTTGAAATAGGCCCCAGAATCCCTTTGATCGTGAATTGTGTGTGAGTTGCTGCGCCACACCAATTGCTTCAGATTTTCCCCCCTTGTCTAGAAAGGCCGTTTTGCAGAATCCTTGAGCCATTTGAAATGGGCTTGGAAGCATCGACGAGTGGAAGTGGGCAAAGTGTCAACAGCACTTATTTTCAGGTTGACGTTGAGACTCCCGCAGTTCATCTCAAACATACATCCATACTGGCCCTAACATCTGTGTTGGGAGAAGCCCTCTCTCTTTCATGGAACGCATTTGATTAATACTCAAACTGCTCTCCTTAGATCATGTTGGTCAGAGTCAGATCAATATGTATGATCGTTCGGTCACAACGATTAGTCCTAATGCAAAATGCTTCATATCCTCCCGCAGATCGCAGTGGAAGGATGTGCCCATGGAGACCTTGACAACATCTACGCAACACTGCAGCATCTAGAACGGGTCCAGAACACCAAGATCGACCTTCTTATCTGTTGCGGCGACTTTCAGGTATACTTTTGGCCCAATCAAAATGCCCCATTTAATATGATCTTCGTGCCCCAGTCAACATGATCTTAAGAAACCAAACGTGTGGGACAAAGTGGTCGTTTGCTGCTTGAAGACAGGAACTCCATTGGGACTACCTGGCTTGGACGTCTTGGAGCACAGATTGTCGATGAAAGCAGCGCTGTGACTTGAAAAAATCGCTCCAGATGAGAGCTCTTTAGCCTGCACTCTTCTTTCAGTGCCGTCCTTAATGCACAGCCTGTTCGGTGCGCAGGCTGAAACTGTCAGCATCTTGAGGCTACTTTTGTAAGAGTTGAGCTTATAACGATAGCGCTCTGAAGATCGGAGCACATGACATTTATGATGATAAGTTCCTGAGACAACCAACCCTCAGTGTGTGCTTCCAGGTACTTGCATTCAAAACCAGAAGACCTGAAGTCGAGGAAGGCTTGCTATAAGACAGGAGCACAATGAAACGAGGATGCCAACATTTCAATGACAATGACGAACGTCGTCTTTGCAGGCGGTTCGCAATGAGCAGGACCTGGAGTCCCTGGCGTGCCCGCCCAAGTTCCGGGCAATGAACACGTTCTGGAAGTACTACTCGGGCGCGGAGAAGGTGCCCATTCCCACGGTCTTTGTCGGCGGAAACCACGAGGCGTCCAACTATCTCTGGGAGCTGTGAGTGTGAATTGGCTCATTTCTGGAGAGAATGTGCCTGATCTGCATAGTGCTGAACTTCGGACCCGGCTTTGTAACCTTTGTTTTAGTTGTGTGCGACAATCCGAGCTCAATCCTCAGATGATCAGCCCTTTGTGATGAAAGATCTTGTATGAGAAGAGCCCCTGGCGACTTTCATCCAGGCACTCCGGCCTAGAACGTCAAAACGTCCGGACCTCGTCTAAGTAGTAACCGAGTCGTCACCTTTGCAACCCTTTGTAACCCACGCAGCTCTGGAACTCCTACGGCGGGTCGCCTTCGAGTCAGCCTAATTCAGTCATAATCTTTTCGAGCCCAGCCTCTAAGCTCTTCTTGACTCCTCACTTGTCACCAACAGTTACGGCGCTCCATGTTCCCCCAGCATATTCAAGCCGGCTCGACTCCGTCCCTAACCTTTCTTAACCCACTCCTAACCTACTTCGCGAACCTCCGCACAGTTACTACGGCGGTTGGGCCGCTCCCGACATCTTCTTCCTCGGCTTCGCGGGCGTGGTCACCTTCGGCGGCATCCGCATCGGCGGGCTGTCCGGCATCTTCAAGCACCACGATTTTCGGACGGGGCATTACGAGCGTCCGCCGTACAATCCGTCCGACATGAAGTCGGTGTACCATGTCAGAGAGTATGAGGTGCATAAGCTGAAGCGGATACGGGAGCCGTTGGACGTGTTCGTGTCGCACGACTGGCCGCGGGGGATCGCGAACTACGGGGACAAGGAGGGGTTGCTGCGATACAAGCCTTATTTTAGACAAGAGGTGAGACTTTCGTAATCTAATGAAGTTCAGTAGTAGTAGTCATTGGTAGAACTTGAGATGGCTTCTGGCATCAAGACGAGCGTTTCTGTGTTAATCTGGCGCTTTTGAAGACACGGCATTAGCTTCGATCCTAAACATTCCTTTAAATCATTGCTGACGGCGTCAAAGGGAGGTAGTTTCCTTGTCAGACGTGCCTTGCGGGGGTTTGAAAGACCCCAAAGGCTCTTGTTTTGCAGACCCTTGGCCATTCATTTGTCTTGCTGAAATAAACCCAGGGCCGTTTCCACAGGTAGAGAGCAACACGCTCGGAAGTCCCCCCGGGGAGGAGCTCTTGCACGCGCTGCAGCCCACGTACTGGTTCGCCGCCCACCTCCACTGCAAGTTCGCCGCTCTAGTTCCCCACAAGAACGGCCAATCGACGCGCTTCCTCGCGCTCGACAAACCGCTCCCTAACCACCGCTTCCTTCAGGCAAGGATATCATCCATGTCCATAT
The DNA here is from genome assembly GCA_000708835.1 of Klebsormidium nitens. Lineage (NCBI taxonomy): Eukaryota > Viridiplantae > Streptophyta > Klebsormidiophyceae > Klebsormidiales > Klebsormidiaceae > Klebsormidium > Klebsormidium nitens. The sequence goes on along the minus strand of DF237418.1, from coordinate 67,847 downwards.
CCCTCGCCCTTTTAGTTCAGTTTGACGTTCGATCTGTCTAACTCCAAGAGGGTGAAGCGTTCCGAAAGAGGCACCCGTAGCTTCAGAAACTTATTTGTCGGGTTCGAAGGCGCCTAGGGGTTTCGTAGGGTAGGATGCATTCGGAATCACAGGACCGTTCTGACCAGATTTTCAACGAGAAGCTGCGGTCAGACCTGTAAATCTCTAGCAACATCTCCGAATCAGCCAGGTCAGTCGAATTCAAGCTCCCCTAACCCGGGGAAGCTGAGAATGAACGTGTTTGACAAACTTACCTTCACACACGACTCAGCCTAAGTGGGCGTACTCAGATGCGTCTGAAATGACGTCAGAGAGTCACTTCGACAACCAGGAGACTGTTTGCGGGTCGCTTAGAATCCCACTGTAACCTTTTCGTCGTGGCGACGCTCAAGCCCCAGGTTGTGCTGCCCCGTCGTTGCGTGCTGACTCAGCCGTTACGCCCTTTTCAAGAAATAAGCTCATGGGTTTTCAAACGATTGCTGCAGATTATCGACGTCGAAACGAAAGGCCCGCTCCGCTTCGAGTACGACCCCGAATGGCTGGCGATCACGAGGTCGTACGACGCACATTTGCCGCTGAGTAAAGCCCCCTTCCGACCACCGTGAGTCTACACTGCTCTCCGACTTTGCGCGCCCCTCTTTCTCTGCCCGGAAGGTTTCTGTAACGCTGCAGAGCGGATAATTGGTCTAAATTGGTGAACGCCACCGAAGAAAGTTTGAGCGACGCACTCTTGGACCGCTTGGATGCAATGACCATGTTGCTTCCGCTCTTATATTTTTTTGAAGAGATTGCGTGTCCCTATGTTTCTGTTGATTGGGGTGTGGGTCAACTGAAACGGGCATGGCTTAATCCTCTATGAAAGAATCGTACTTGAAAGAGAAGAGAAGCGTATCCAATGGTTGACGAAGGTTTCTGCTGAATAATTTTGCTTTCGCATTAAACATTCTGTCCGAGCTTCGTGCCCACTCGTGGGTTGGCCTAGATTTGAAGTGACGTTCCTGGGTTGGTACAGAGAAACGGGTCGGATAAGACACGTCAGTACTGAGTATACGGTATTGAATTTAGATATGACCGTTGTCATGCTCCATAGTCACGCTTATTGGAGTGGATGATTCCCGTCTGCATCGGCGTGGGCTGCTCGTATGATCAAGGCCCCTACTCTGCTGCAGAGGGATCCCTCTGGCGAAACTCCGAAGACGCACACACAGTATCCATATTCTGCTGCAGGCGGCCCCCTTTAGACCTGACGGCATCCCGGAAATGGGTGGAGCGCACGCTAGAAACGCGGGGCCGGACTGTTCCGCTCAACTTCGAGGTGACGGCTCCGGTGCACGATCCGCTGAACCGGAGTCGGCATTTTGGGCCCGCAGGTGCGGCCGGTTATATCCAAGTTAGCACAGTGCTGCTTTTGAACCGCACCTAACCCGTGTCTGGCCTGCACGCCTGCGCTTTACCCAATTTTCGCCTGCGTTAACCTGCCTCTTACCTGCGTTTCACCGGGTTTCGCGTGCGTTAATCGGCTTCTTACCTGCATTGAATTCTCGTCCAACCTACTTCGTGGGTGCATCGAAACCGCGTTGTACCTGCTTCTGTATTGCTATTCTCCAGCCTGTGACTCAGGTTGTCGAGCGCCGTGTCTCTTTTAACCCGCTGGATTCTGCGGTATCTGCATCTCAAGTCGCCGACCACAGGACTGGATTGCTTCGTAGAAACCGCTCTTGACCAAGTTTGTGTCGGCCGCCTCTGGAGATGCTCAGATGTGCTTTGCGTGACTTTCAGCCCAATTGTCAACGTCAAAGCAATTGGAATCCTTCCCTGCACGACTGCAAAGAATTTTAAAATGCCTCCATAATCCTCGAGCCCCGTCAACAAGCTTTCAATGTCTTCCAATCTTTCCACCGTCCGTTCTGAATTCCGCCGCCCAACCTGCATTCGCTGGCAGGTCACCTTAGGAACCCCCAAACGGAAGCCTTTCTCCGGATGCTCGAGTTGCCCTACCGACTGGACCATGCGGCGCCCCCTTCTGGATTCCGAGAAACGAGCGTGGAGCCGCAACAAACAGGTGAGCATGGCTCGGGAACACTCTCTTGATACGAGTTACGCTCCCGTCGCACGCTTGTGATTCATTCTGCCGTAATTGATCCCCAGATGACGATGAAATAACGACTTTTTGGGTTCGAGCCGTCTCAAACGCGGTCAGCTTGCAAAGAACGCTCTTTCGGGCGCATCTCGTCTTGGTTTGTGGGCCGTTTCACAACGTGTCTCCAGCCTGTTTCTCCGCATTTTGGTTTTCTCTTACACTTCGCTTTTGCTTCTCGTCCAACCTCTAGCATCTCCTGTTAGCATCCCATCTTAGAGCATCTCTACTTAGCAGTATCATGTTTTCCAAATTTTCTTTCTTTTTCCCTCCAGGAGTCTCTACCGCCAATCCTGAGGAGATAGATCTAGATGACTTACCTGACGATGATGCACTAGACGACGATGGACTGCCCGATGACGTCGACGAGCTCGCTCAAAGTGTCCATACATGATTTACCGCCTAAACCTGGCTTCGGAAGCTTGTATTGATCCAAGTCTTGGACATACACAAGAACCAGATGCGTATTTGGCAATTTTCTGACTTGCATCTAAGTCCAATGTAGCGCAGTTGGCAACCCCATGACTCATGGTGCAATCAGTGTCTGGATGCAGTTTGCGTTGCGATCGATCCTACAGCAGCTACCTTTTGTATAGCCTTGTATGATGAGATTGGATCCTTTCTTAAGGTCCTTAGAAACGGTACATGATGCAGGATTTAACCGTCACACCGGGTCGGTTCCTTCTCTTTGAGTCTCCGACACGATGGACCGTCACGAGCATGTTGTGCTGGCTTAATACTACGATGCACGCATGAAGTTCGATGGTTGAATCGTTGTGCATGCGAAAATGACCTTGCAACTTGAAGCAAATTCGTATCCATTGCATGCGATCCCATGCATGTGCTGCAGGCTCTTTAAGGAATTCAACAAGGGCGCTATAAAGTGGCCGGCCACCACTCCTTGTGTTTGCGTACGCGTAGGCCGGCACACGTTCTAAAGCAGGTTTGGAATGTAAGTGCACTGAGTTCATCTGTCCTCACCGTCTGGCAAGCATGCTCAGATTCTCGGACAAACAATTGTTAAGTTGTCATCAAAAGTAGAACCTTTCATGCATACATATGTGGCCCGACATGACAAACATTGTTTCATACGGCATGCTCGTAACTGATAATTCAGTCAGTTGTGATGCATCAAGCATGCTGTCAGTATCCAGGTTTGTCCTACCTATGCGTTTCTCAAAAGGTGATGCTGAACGTGCAATTGACATGCTGTAAATCTGGCACTGGCACGCTGGACGCAAACGGAGATTGAAAGAATATTTACCGTGATCCGCTGGGACCGAAACTCGTCAAGGACGAAGCTGTCAAAACGTGGTACCATGAGGAGCGGGCACGTTGAAACAGAATCATTCGGATTACAGCTAGGCCGCAAAGCACATGCTCCCTGAGATGCACGTCTTCGACTTAATGCAAACGCGAACTTTCTGAACGGTGAAAGGAGACCACAATTTCGCCAGGAGTCAACCCGTTTCCGGTGAAGACTCATTAGCTGGATAATTTGACAACGTCTGTACTTGCAATGTGTTTTGGGGAACTAAGGAACCAGTCTGTGGAGCTGAAGTACCAAACAATTGTATCACTAATTAGGTGTCTTTCCCTGGCACCTAGATTTTGAAATTACATCTAGGCTTCAAACTCGTTTAAAATCTCAGATGCATCAGTAGATGACTTGGTCAAGCTAGAACACGTATCTCTATCCTTACAGGTGGAAAGCTCCGGAAGAGTCGGGGCCGTGGCAGAACTGGGACCTCTTACGTAAGCGTTCTTCTGAAGTATCATCTCTACCAACAGCACGAGACAATCTCTTACCTTCGTCGCAACATTTTTAATCGGAGGCGTCGGTTCTCCTGCTGGGGTAGACCTTCACCGCACTCATTCCGTAGACGTGTCCAGAAGAGCAGATGTGGAATTCTGCGTATGCTGCGCCAAACGAATCGCGAAAGCTTTCGCTGTGGAAGCGGGACGAGATGCGCTGCATCGGCTTTGCACAAAAGGGGCACTGTTTTGCTGCTGGCATCTTCAGTGCTGCCTTGCGGTCGACATTCAAAGCAGCCGGCTCGTCTTCGCAGATTGTTTTGTCGCCCCGTTTGTGCGCAAAGCCAGGAGCGAGGGCGCTGACGTCAGCTACCATGCCTCGGTAGACCTTTGCTATCGCAACGTTTGTATCCTGTAGCGGAAACGTTACATCTCTCTGTGCTTTGGGGACCGCTTCCCAGACGTTCCATGTCGCACGCTGTGTAATCCATTCCGTGTACGTGCTTTGGACAACATGACAGGAGCCACTTTCATAGTTGCTGAGCAGGAAGAACGGACTCTTGTTGCGGATCAGACCTGGCAGAATGGTATCTCCTGCTTCCAAAGTGGCTCTCAGAGGCACAATAGGAAGCCAGCCGTCGCAAACGTGACTCTCCAGAGCAATATCGAAGGTATCGAGGGCCCTGGTTCGTCCACTGAAGCCCTGGCGCCTTGTGATGTCAAGGAAGTCTAGACCTTCGGGTATGTGGTTCTTGATCATCACTTGGTTCACCATCTTGCTTTGATAGCCAGGGCACCTAGTCAGCAGCTTTGCAAAGCAGTCCCAACCTGCATCTCCCGGGCTCTCCTTGTCTCCCCTCAGCAGGATCTCACACACATCTGGCAGCGCATTCCTGCATGCGCGCTCCCAGCCGCGCTCCTTCACCAGATTTGCGTAGCGAGATGAAACGCATGCAAATCTTGCAATCGTTTCACTATCAATGCCAGGAGGATATGGCTTCAGCGTCTTGTCCAGGATGAGGCAGACAACGTCATTATTTAGACCTTCGAACGTTGTAATCCCCATGTTCCTTTCTGTTTGTGACCTGTCTCTGGAAAGAATACCCAATCTGCGTCTTAAATATCACCAGTCCGTTCCTGCAGCCTAGCACGATACTCAGGTTTGGCTCAAAGCTGGAATCCTGCCTCTCATGCGTTGACAGCTGCTGAAAAGAGCGTCTCTCAGAGTGATCTATCCTGATCCTGTCCTCAAACTCAAGGCTGAGGCTTGTGTGGAGGAGAAGATGGGAGCAGAGAAGGAAAGCTGAGCAGTTGACGTAACTGCGCTGCCGGCAGCCAAACAAAACTCCGACAAAGTTCTGCTTTGAAAAGCAGAATATGCTGTGTCAGCACGGTATCCTCCTAAGCACCTTTGAAGAAGTGTCAGATTTTCACCACTCATGCTCGAACCTTTTCGAATCGATACTGTCGGTCTGACCAGGGGCGTTGAACCCGGGGCCTTTCGAAGGCCGGGACCATTTCAGAGAATCGGCGCGAGCTGACCGGGGATCGGCTATCTTATATCGTCACATTGGCGCGATTTTGCAATCGATATGATTTTAAAGATACGCGCCGCAACCACATATTCTCGCAGCTTATCACTGCGCCAAACCTGGGCCCCCGAGGAATTGAGCAATACAAAAAGGGACAATCTCACCTGGGAGATGATCAAGAGCCGCAATGCCACGCAAGCTCGAGCCGGTGCCTGCACTGTTTGGGGTTTCGGTAGAAGCTACCGTGCCGCAGTGCCGAAGCTTGGTGCTGAAAGGGTGGCAGGCCGGAAGCAGATCAAGGAGCGTTCCGAGTGTGGCACGCGCGTTCGCCCCCAAGCCAAGCCTGAGCCGAGCGAGATACATTGGCTTGCCTCTTCCATTTTGGCAAGCAGATGCGGCAGCTTATTCGTACAGCCAATCCATTGCGCTACAGTGATGGCAGAAGGCGTATAAAAGCGTCGCTTTGCAGGCGGTCTGCAGATCTGAGAAATGGCTGGGGGACAAGCCTCTTTGCTGTCACCAGCGTCCATCTTGTTAACGTTAACGGATTGTACGGTTCAGATCGCTCCGCCAAAATCCATACAAGAGGTCCTGATCACGTGGAAGGTCCTAGGTGTTCACAGCTAAAGCCCAAATTGCACTCTCAGACTGGCTTCATTAGCTGAAGATCGGACGGCTGTGACAGCGTTTCGGCCATCGGAGCGGGTCTGCGGTCCGCCTGTTTGCATGGGAGGCGGATTCTATACGTCCGGTCCCATGCAGATGCCGACCGCAGCCTCCTCCCACGAGTTTGACGCCACGCAACATGTATCCGGTTGTGCATCGCGAAGAATCAGTCTGGTGTAACGAAGGAGGCAATTTTAGTAGATGTCGATTGCCCGGCCGCCTATGGCGGCGCAGCTAGATGGAATACGGCCTTAAGGCTCGTCCTAATATTTTGCTGATCGCGCTGAACGAATACAGCTCATCATACCAGCGAGCATGCAACGCTCAGTCAGTGTTATTGCACGACGCTCTTGTCAACTTCATTGCGTCACGTAGGACTCGAACATCTAGCTGCTAATTCTCGTTCGTTTGCTGGGCGGCTGCAGTATACACCAAGCCATTAATACCCAGTACGTAACAGCAAGCACACGCATCGATCTGTGAATGTAACATGAGGCCAATGTAGTACCCGACGTCGATCACATATTCAGGGGAGCCCCGTGTGTGAGGCATGAGCACACCGCGCCAATGCTTGGTTTACGCATTAGCTACGTGGCGGCAGATTGAGCATCCACTATCGCGCAGCGGTTGCTAAATGCATCTATACCATGCAGTCTCCGCTTCTGCTGATTTGCAGTCGATTGGAAGATTCGCGGCTGCTAGCCACTTTATCCATCGGCCGACTGGTGCCGAAAGTGTCCCACAAGTTTACCTAGAAATCTCATCCTTAGCGATAAGCACTGGCGCCATGCCCAAAGCATGGAGTGTTTATGGCAGTGTCGAAACGGGAGTCACCTCTAACCGAATTATAGAACTCAAGTCACAAAACCAGTGCTGCGTGCATACGGATCTCTCCGAATCTCCCATGACCGCGCGAGCTCATACTCGTCCTCCCCCACGAACGGCTCACTAATCGCCTGCACCATAAGCTCCCCGCAAAACGGGCACTCCCCCGCGACCGCGTCATCAAGAGCCGTCCGCACTTTCTCGATCGACGGCTGCTGGTCGCTGCTGCTGCTGACGTCAGCGGCGCCGTTCTTGTCCGGCGAGGCAGGACCGGAACGAATTCCTTCCGACTGGGCGGCAAGGGAAGCGAGCTGCCGCCGGAGGGCGACTATGTGGTCCCTCTGCAAAAGACCGAAAATTCATTTGACAAGTGACGACGCTTTCTGAAGTAAACACCGTCGATTGCCGGAGGAACGGACGAACCTTCGCTTGAGATCGATTGACAAATAAGGTCTGCCGCGTGGACTCGCAATATGAAAAGATAGGGAGCAGCGTTTGAACGCTTCAGCACTCTTGTCGGCACCCTGCTGCGCAAAGCGTGCTTCCCTAATCCGCTCCTGTGGGCGTGTGAGCAAAAGGTCGAGAAGATGTACCGACATCTTCGACGTACAGAAATCAGAAGGGATAATGGCCACATTCTACCAAAGATGAACAGTACGAACACGTCACTTGAAAGGACCATCTCAACAAATTACAGTGGAGCAGAAGCGATCAAATCGGAAAGCGAAATAAACGTAGTGGCCAGATCCTGGCGACTGGCTGACGTGGCTACCTGTGTCACACGACGAGGCAATGACGTCAGCTTACCTGGCCGCTCCGGGCGTTCTCCATGACGTGTTGCGTCAGGCAGTCCGCATGGAACGCGTGTTCGCAGGGGAAGACGTAAAAGGGGGCCGCCGCTGCAGCCTCCCGAGAGGGGGCACGTGACCCCCCCGGAGCGAAAACGCCAAGGATGGGCTTCCCGCAGATGCCGCACGGTTCGTCACGGTTGACCACGGCGTACCTGTTTTGGGGGGGAGAAAACGCCTTTAAGGAAACAGCAATTTGTAGAATAGAGACAGTTCTCGATTCCATCTTGGACTTTCCTTGCAGAGCTGTTATCATTCTTGCAAGACTTGCACTGCCTCATGGCAGATCAGCCTGTTCAGGCGCTGGGGACTAAGGCAAAGACTGTCGAAGAAGTTGGTGAACGGTTGGTCCCCATCCTTTGCCGGATGAGTAGCACAAAGTGTTAGGTCGAAATGCTTTCCGATCAGATCTCGTAAGGGGACATTTTTGGTGTCACGCAGCGGTACAGAAGGCTGATGAGACTCATAGATAGACCAGAGGGCAATATTCGGCTAGATGTTGTCCGCTCTCCACGCCTCCTCGTTCATCTCCGCTTCCAAGTATTTGTTCTGCCGGCCACCGATCGGAAGAAAGTGGAAATCTGACAAGTCAAAGGGCCAAGAGCAGCAAAACCAGTTGAAAACATCGCAACAATGACAGTCTCACCGCTGCGCGAGCGCCGCTATGTCCCGCCGGATGTTGTCCGCCCCCCGCGTCGCCTCGTTCATCTCCGCTTTTAAATCCTCGATCTGACGGTTGTACTCTTCCAACGACGCGCAGATCGCCTCTTTGAAGTCGTCGATCAGCGCAAAATCCGGGAAGAACGGCAAGATGTCCTCGATCTTGAGGAGACCGTCGGTCTCCTTAAGGAACGCGATGGCTTTGCGGATGTTCTCGCCTTCGGCGCCGTTTTCCGCTCGCTCCTGCATACAGAGAAGAGTACTGCTAAGCTCTCATGTCACCTGAAAAGGTTTGCCCTTTTAAAAGCATAGGAAAGCCTGAGTTCTTCTAGAACATTTCGTCGCAAATGTCCGACCTAAACCGCTGTTCTCTATGTGCTTCGGCAAAGCGGAATAAATGACGAAACAAATGAAGCAACCTGAGAACTAGCCTTTGCAGTCCCGGTGACACTTTCTCTGTTTTTGCGGAGGATTATCACTCTGAGAACCATTTCCCACGCTTCGCCGCCAATGAGAGGAGTGGAGAGCAGTATCGCTGACTCCAGGACACAGCTGGCTTCAATACATGGCGGTTGGAAAAGAAAGTACTGGGAAAGCCCCTGAAATGTTCTTAAGCGCACCGCCGACGAACAGTCGACGGCATGGTCCGGTAGCGGCACTAGAATCCCTAGAGCTAGACATGGCTACCACAAGCAAAGCTTATACCGGCGGCAAAGGGACGTGCTTCGTTACCCGCAGTGATAAATACAGACAAGGGAACAATCAAACCCAGAAAAGCAGTGAACCAAACAACCGGGAGGGGTTCCATCAGCGCAAGGGCCGCAAAGCGGAACGACGTGATCCTGTGCTTTGTGATCCGCAAACAGAGCGTCTCCGTTCGTGCAGAGACACGATGCAAAGCTTGAAGAGTAGATCCAAAGCTCAGAATGCTCCCTAAAATGCTCCGAAGGACGTTCCAACGAACAATAGTCCGGAAACTTTGGAAAAAGTAAACCCTGAAAGACGTTAACCCGAACGCCGCTGACCTGTTCGATGACGTGCTTGGCTATCCGCAGCCAGAGCTTCTTCCGCAGTGGCTCATCGTCCTCCACCTTGTCGGCCTCCGCTTTGGCCAGCTCCAAATCAACCTGAGAAGTTAAGGAGCCCCGGTTAAAATCAGGGCCAGGTTTCTAGGGTGCGCAGTTCACGCTGAAGGAATAGGAGCAATTTTGGAGCTCAAGAATAATTTCAGAGGGCTGGTCTTTGGAGACTTTGACTTAAGAGTCTCGAGGTCCCGGCTTCATCTGGCTTCAGATTGGCACGCTCAAAACCTGATGCGTTAGTCTTGAAAGCAGAGTTGTTCCGCTTGGAAAGCACATAGGCTGTAACGAGCTCGTAACGATACTGGTCCTAGAAAGGGCCTGAGAACGAGGTTCCTACTCTGGAATCAGGTTTCTAATGGACACATGTTGATCCACCCGAAGCGCTAGAATATCCCCACACTTGAAGCCCATGATTCCTAAGACTCTAATATACGTAAAATCCACAGCTCACCCGAAGCGCGAACGCCACCGCTTCCTCATGCACATCTATGAGAACATAGACGTGAATCTGAAAACCTGACTTTCTTTAAAGCGAATCAGTAGGGAACTCCCGTCACACTCCCATCAACGATGAAAACGAACCATACAATTCCACAATGATCGGCAACCCACAGCCCACCTGGAGGGCTAGCGCCACCGCTTCCTCGTGCATCTCCATGAGGCCGTAGATGAAGACGCACGACCGGATCTTCCGCTCGTCCAGGCACAGCCGAAGAGCGAACTTGGGGTCGTAGAACACATCGGCGCCGCCCGGCTGACCGCCGCCGAACTTGGACGCGAGAAACTGAAGGAGGGGGGCCTCTTCGGGCTGCAAGAAAGAGGCGGGGGGCGGGATATGAGCTGTTTTTCGTCTTCATTGAGCTACAAACTGATTGCGATGAGAACGTGTGACGACTCGCACACGTTGGGTCGCACAAGATCGGCTTTCGGGCTGGCTGCCGCCGAACTTGAACGCGAGATTGGAGAAGGGAATTTTTTGGGATTGCAGGAAGATTTCAGCGTGAGTCAGTTCTCGAGCGGCTCGTGTTGAAGTCGCAAGCGGAATCTTCGGGACATCTTCGACGCTCCTGTTAGAGTGATCTGTCGGCCAAATTTGGTAGCACTGTTCGACGTTTTCTTTGCATTCCCGTCTTTGTGTTCTTTCTTTGAAGAAACTTGTTTCTACCAAGCACTGACGTCATCGACCTGGAGAAGCTTTAGGGTAGATCAACCAAGCCGCCAGCGATCAAAAGAAAGCAAGGCGACAAGGTTTTCAAACCCTCCAGAAACCCTCCAGAATGCGAGCTACTTGCCTGCAGTCTTTACTTTTGAGCAAGTGGTGAAAATCGTGCCAACTCTCCTACTCAATCCCTGCTAACGGATTCGGAGACTCGTCCAAGCAACGGCATCAAGACCTCAGCAAAAAACCCATTCCGGACGATTCTGGCGCTCTTACCCGTTTGGCGTAGAGGGAGAGCAGAAGGTTGTGTATGGCGGGGTCTTGGTTCTGCAACCGCCGGACGCAAAACTCCAGGTACTGGATTGCGAAGTTGTCGCCCTCCCTGCAGCACGAGAGAGACAGATCTTAGAGCCTCTGGGAGATTAACGGTGATCTTAGAGGCCCTGAAGATCAACGGTCAATATAAAGCTTTTGGAGATCAACGGTGAGAGCGGGGACAAAGCGAGTCTGTAATTCCGAGATTGAGGCCCGGGGGGCTGCTAGAAGAGATGGCGTGGAGAGGTCTAGAATGAGAAACCTCGGTTTAGGCGACTATCGACTGATCATCGATCGAAACCCTAACCCTCGCCACGTCATTACTTCCGACAGCATCGCTGACTATGGCCTCAAAGTCACTGGTTCCCCTCGAGCCAAGCGGACAGTCATTGAAGCCTTGAGTTGAGTCGCTCCTTGAACCTTGCTTCAGAGGAGCGGCTGCACGGTGCCCTTCTCTTTGACGAGAACGGTGTTGAGGGTGAGGTTCTCAGGATGTCAAATCCAACTTTCGGTAATGGTTTGCAATATAGTAAAGGCCTTGACCAAATCTCCGCGCAATACTCGTCGATAACCTCCTCTAATACCTTCTTCTTAACCCTCCTTATGACCCTTCTTTCTAAACCTCTTCATAGCCCTTTGCAACACGTTGCTAACCCTCTTCACAACCAAGTTATGGCTTATACCATCTCAGCAGGGTTCCGGCGAGGCAAGCAAAGCGTCAGTCGCGACCAACTGACCATCTGGAAAGATCTGCGAACGAAACTTGGACACAGGACGCCCAGAGAAAAGAAAGGACGACAATACCTCACGAAAATGGAATTTGCGGAAGTCGAACAAGAAGCACAGAACAAGTCTTGTAGGGTCTAGGTTTTTGCACGTTCCGGACTTCTCGTTATCAAGTTCGTTTCCACAGAACAAGATGTAGAAACGAACGTGATAACGAGAAGTCCGGGATGTGCCAAAACCTAGACCCTACAAGAGGCAAGGAAGCCAAACGGGTTGAGAAAGAGGAGGAGAGATGTGTTCCCAACGAACTCACACGTGGGTTCCGCTTGTGTAGCGCATGAGAGCGGCAATAAGGCGCCGCGGGTTCAAGTTGGCCCCCGCCGCCATCCAGGCCTCGGTCGTGAGAGCCGGGTCCAGCGCAATGAGCGCTGGAGCGAAGTTATACTGCAGAAAAAGAAAGATAAAGGATGTGGACAGTGTCAAAATCAGTCTTCGCATTGCAGGTTCATAACACCGATTTCAATTGACCGCCTCACCCACAAGAGGCCAATGCCGAAGAGGAACATATAGCTTTGAGCACATAATCCAAGCAATCCAAGCAATCCAAGCGAGCAGTTATCTACTACCCAGCATGTTCTAACGCATCTGATCCGAACGTTGATGGTTACCCCTTCACATATACGGCTTTTTATACGTTGCTTCTTAGCACCAACAGCTGCGCTCTTGATCACACGCCGATGGTAGTCTCCAGCGGTGAATATGACAGAAAGATATTTAGCAGAATTAGGAGCAGATCTTCCGTCCGCTTACCCACAACTCCGGCGAAACGCTCCGTATGCGCAGCACCATAATGGCTTTCTTTATCTATCATACTCAACAGAATAGAAACTGCTCTCGGCAGTCAATCCTTTTTCGTTGTTTTTAGCTAAAATAGGAGCCCAAAACCCGTTCGCTCACCCACAGTTCTGGTGAAACGCTTGGCTTCCGCAGCCCCATGATGTCTTCTTTACTTGTCGTACACGGCAAAATAGGAACACCTCTCGGCAGTGAACTCCTTTTCATCGGACCCAGCGAAAAAAACAAGAAAACCGGCCGCTCACCCACAGCTCAGGCGAAACGCTCGGCTTCCGCAGCACCATAATCGCTTTCTTGGCGTCCCCTTTTTGTATATGATGCTGGATCGCGACCTCGTGATGGTCTTTCAGCGTCGCAAACAGCACCAGTTCCTCCTCCCGGCCGTAACTCCCGAGCAGTTTCACGGTCGTGGCCTCGTCCAAAACGCCCTTGCAATCGCTGAGGAACGCGCGGAACTCCTGCACCGTGTGCTGGTACTCGCCGGGGCCGTCGGATGGGGGGCGGGCGCCATCCTGGCCGTCCAAAAGCAGCCGGTTGATCTGCGAAGGGAAAACAAAGGATCAGAGACCGGAGTTTGCTGATTAGAAAAGGCTCAAGGCAATACGGAATAGAGGTACGGCATATCCATTTTCGGTTGGAATCAGCATGTCGTGTCGACAGGACGAAAAAGGTCGCGGGAAGCAGATCAAGGGCGGTCCAAGGGGGAGGGGAACGCTTCCTAGCCGCTCTTTTGGCTTGGATGAGCGTAGGTTTTTGAATCTCTTGGAGAATTAGGATCTTCAAAAGCTATAAACGTCGGGGTATCAAGTACACAATTGACCGTCCACCTTGTCGAGGTAGAATCCGGTGCACCACGTGGCAACCATGCTGCTCTGTGCGCGTTCGTCCCTAGCCCGACGGTTTCTCATCATTCAACACCTTGGGTTAGATGTTATCAAGCAAGGCAGGGTTTGGAAAACCCAGAGATCCAAATCTCCCACATTGTCAAGATACAGCTCGGTGCACCACGTGGCGACCATGGTGATCTGCGCGCGCTCGTCTCTGCCCCGGCTGGTTCTATGGGTTCTCAATCTTTCCAATTTAAAGCAGGTTTACGGTCACGGTTACGGTAAAATCTTTTGGGGTCACCTTGTCGAGGTACAGCTCGGTGCACCACGTGGCGACCATGGTGATCTGCGCGCGCTCGTCCTTGCCGAGGTGGTCCAGCTTGTGCAGCAGGAACGTCCGCAGCGCGTCCTGCTCGCCCCCGTTCACGAACTTGAGGGCCACCTCCTCGAAGGTCGTCATATTTTGGACCTGCGATTCAGATCAAACAAATGTTGTTCGTTCCTTCTCTGTTCTTTTCTTCTTCTTTCTGTTCCCATCTCGTTAATCTCTCTTGCTTCCGATTCAAAAGCTTCATGTACCTTTCCGTCCCCAGCCCACAGTCACAACTTGAAGGCCACCTCCTCGAAGGTCGTCATATTTTGGACCTGCGGAACGAAGAATAGTTCTTTGTTCTTATGTTCTGCATTCCTTCTTTTTCCTTCCCTCTTAGTCATTTCCTCCTGGTTCCGGCTCATTCCAAGGGTTCTGTTCTTTGCATCCCAACCGCACAGTCACGAAACGAGGGCTACCTCCTCCAACGTCGTCAGGTTCTGGACCTGCAACTCATGGGGAGAAGCTCGTTAGTTCCGATTTTCCTATTAGATCCTCCGTCGTTATACTGCATCGTTCACGTCTTGTTTGTGCATCAATGTCCAGCCTACGTTCACGAACTTGAAGGCAAACTCCTCTCAGGTCGTCATGTTCTAAACCTGCATTTGATTGGAAGGAGAGTGTTCACTCTGCTTCTTGCGAAGGCTGCCCCCTTCTACCCTTGACTTCTCAAATGTATTGAAAACCTCCCACTCTTTAACACTTTACATGGTTTTTCTCCTGGTTGATGAGATCGAACCCGCGTTATCGAAATTCAGCGCCACTTCCTCGAACGTCTTCAAATTCTGGACCTGCCTTTGATTGGAAATTCTGTATACTCTCTTTCCAGAGAAGCTGATCCCCCCACTTCCGACTCTCGTTTTCCCCATTCTACCTATTATTGTTTTGACGGAATAAAGCCCACGTTCAACCACCTGATCGCACTATCTCTGAGACTGTCGGTATTCTCGTCGACCTGTTACGCGAAAGGGCAATCGTCCATCCTCAGATTCTGCTGTACCAGACTGTGTCGTTCTCGTTCCCCCAATTTCCTCTGATGTCCGAACTTCTTGTCAACCCAGCAGTGCCAGCCACACACCTTTGACGCTCTCCTGCTGGTCAGGCCTTTCGTTGAACCCGACACGGACCCTTGATTGGCACTGGATCTGCGAACAACAAAACATCTTTTGAGGTAAAGTGGCAGTGACTCCTCACCTTTGCATAAAAAGTTGCCGCTCGAGCGTAGTCCCCCGCTGTGAACGCCACTTCCGCTTGCGCTGCGTATATCTTGTCCCGTTGGAGACCGTCCCGAGCGTGGCTCAGAGCCGACGCGTATTCTCCCCGCTCTAGATGCAGCCGCCACATGTCTTTCCCCTCATCCGTTGCCGTCACCTGATGGAGGAAAAGAATTCCGTCTTACATGTCGGTAAAGTGTTATAGCATTCATATAGGCTTTCTTGTGATTTCATTCTCCTGTTTCGTGCTTCTTCTTGTTCAATGGGAGTCCATGAGTTCGTCTTTGATGTTGAAAAATTGGTGTGCTCTCAACTCTCGAATGACTCCCCTTGTGCCCACCCTTCCTTCCCTCGTGCGGCGACGTGAATCGAGAGAAAGAGGAACAAGGGGTGTCAGCGATATCCCAGAACAGGGTACGGTCTGCTTCTACCGGGGACTTTTCGTCTTATCCCTGTGTGGACTTATGCACCTTAACTTGTCCCAGAAAGGATAGCTTGCAGAGGGCGTCAGTGTAGCCACTGACTGATGTTCTTGTTGGAAGTGAATCAATCTGGACGCACGGGCTTTTAGCTTAGCCGGCTGGTGTGCACAACTTTCGTCCTTATGAGGCAAGTCGGTAAACTTTGTGTCTTGAAGCCTCTGCTTCTGCAAACCCTACACTACGGTGCCCTGTGCCCATATATTGGATTCTCCTCCTCCTTTACAACTCTGAGGAGAAGGGTTGAGATGCATTGGTGATGACGGTTCTCGTAACTTGCTGACGCGCGGGCCTCATCGACTAGCATTTCAAATCCACCGGAGGCAGTTGACGTGTATCGAACATGTCCAATGGACCGTCTTCGAAGGAGTTGGAGAAATTCTTTCAGTCGTTTCGTCCCGCACAAATGAGCGCGGTCTTGTCTTTAATCAGCACCTAGCCCAACGCTAGGCGACATTCAAGCACGCACCTCCGAGACGGTGCTGTCGCTGTAGCAGTATATGACGTCCTCGGCGTTGTCGTGGCACATTCCCAGCATGCCACGTGGCCCGATCTCGTCCCGCGCCCCGAGGGGGTCTTCCTCCACCACCTGCTGACTGACCCGGTTGACCACCTGCGGTTTGGTGCGCATATTCAGAGCGAGCTCTTCCATGTCTAACGTACGCAGCCTATCTTCCTCCTCAGGGTTGGGGCTACCTTTCTTTTTTAGCTGCTTCTGGTTCTATTCACCATTCTCTTGTCCTGATTTGAGATTCATCGGACGTCATTTCATCAGAAGCAAACGATGAATCTTCTGGTCGAGCCCGAGTCTGCATCGCAACTTCCCATTCGTTCAACGGTGCCCGTGACCGTTTCTTACTTAAAGAGGGCGTCAGCGGATGCATCCGCAAAAGCGACCGGTAAGCGTGAAATGCACTGTTCTTGTCGCCGCGATCCGCTCGTGCAAGATGTTGGCAGCGACAGCAAAACCGGCCTTTCAGGTGTTAGCGACGCCGCGACAGCCACGTGGGTGACCTTGAAATCCAACGCTCATTCAAGGGAAGAGAGCTTCCCCCATCATCGAAGACAGGTGAGATTTAAGTTCTAAGGTATTGCATTTGACAGAAGGGAACTCTTCACTGAGGAGAACACGAAACGCGCACCTTGAGCGTGTCTTTGAAGAGCAGCAGGTAATGGAACTCGGTCACCGCCAGGGACACCGGTACTGACGAGTCGCCGCTCTTGCTGGAAAGCTTCGAGTATTCCAGCAGCCACTTGTTGTCGACATAGTTCTCTTCGTTGTTACTGCACGAGCCAAAAGCGAAAAAATAAATAACCGACCCCAAATTTTCAGGTTTCAATCTGCAGATTCGATGTGGCGGTGTCCCCATCTTCAGAATCGATTGTAATACAAGTCGTTCGTCCATGCTGCTGGTGAGATCGGATGGAATGAAAGTGTTGCAACTCAGACAAGCAGTCCCTGAGAAAATTGTTGCCCATCCCTTGACATTGGCATGTCGAGGGACCGTTTAGCATACTTGCGCATGACCCGACTCTACCGCAAAATTCAAGACAGCCAAAACGCCCCGCAACGTCAAAATCCAACGATAAAAGGACTCGATCTGTACCATGACCCAATCATGCTTGGCATAGTTTCTGCCACAGTCTCCCCCGAGCCTCCACCAAACCCTTTTTGACACACTTAACGATTCAAAAACCAATCCCGCGCTGCCACGTGTACCTGTGTTGCGCGCCCAGGTTGATCTGGCCGTGGTAGATCCCGGGCCCGGCCATCCACGCGAAGCGCTCCGTCCGCTTCTGTCCGAAAAAGTGGAGCTCGCTGGACGGCAACTGTCCGGGGAGCTCCGTGAAGCGCAGAGTGCGCTCCTTGGCCGCCGCAAACGTGGCCTGCAAAATGGAGGATAAAGTTTCTCGATTCAGAGCTCTCTAATCGCTTTTATTGCGAAAAGCGAAGAGAGAGCTGCAGTCGCCCTCATGCTGAGAGTGACTCCATAAATAAACTGTCGGGCATCGAAGCCGTCGAGAGAAGGTCAGATATAGCCTGTGAGACTCATGAAATCTGCATTTGAATTCTGAAAAGGGGTCTGACAGGCAGCAGCAACTATAAAGGTTGCGCACTAGCTGTGACTATCAAGTGGAGAAGTGTGTGCATAGCAGATTACGCTTTCCACGAGCAAAGTAGTCAGAGAGCCGTGTACTGACAAGACAAATTGCCTCCCTAATCTTCGAGAAACCTTCCAAGGATTGCAACTCAACAGATTTTACCCGCGCCCTCGAGAGCTTGAATACAAAAGACTCGTCCACGCATCCGCTGACGTCACACCCCACCAACTGACATCAGGCTCACCTCCAGGCTTCCGGCGCCCGCGAAGGTGTAGAGACGGGTCGCCGTGACTGCCATTATGAAGTAGCGGGGACCGCTGGAAGTCGTCATGACCTCCATCTGCCGCGCGGGAACCAGACAGCAAAGTTTTGACTTTGGTTTCAATCTGATAACCTTTGCACTGGACGCAGACAGTGAGGAACGAGTCGATATAGAATTCTTTGCGTCAAATCTGCTGGAGTATTCGTTTCAAATCTTGGACCATCGATCGACGATGGAAAGACTATCCACAGCGCTTGAGTTTGGGAACCACTGAAGAAGCAAGGGTGGCAAGTTTAACGCAGAAAGTCGTAGGTTGGAGGTTGGGGGGGTGCGGGTGCGAAGCAAGTTATCATTGGATTTGGGTGTTGAGTTGTGTGCCACAAAAACTCTTCTGTCTCACTTGGCGGTAATCTCGAACGAACGGTGCCATTGCCAAGGCGGCATTGTTGCTTGTTTATCTCTCGTAGTCAATAGAACGTCGAACCTCCGCGAAAATGACGTTTGGCAGTTGGGTTCCCAACTATTGATTTCTTATAAACTGTGGTCAGAAAACCCTATAACTCAAAACCCGTATTTCCAAAGCCCAGGCGTCGCCGGTTTACTTGGATACCACAGATAAATTCTTGGCTCTCCTTGCAGCTCGTACAGCAGCTTGACGAAGTCCCTGACAGCTTTTGAACCATCAGACATCCCTTCCAAAACTCCTCAAAATCCTCGAAAGCAATCCCAAGTTTTTGAAGCAGAGCTTTGACAGCTTACTTGGATGGCGCAGATGGGTTCCTGGCTCTCTTGCAGCTCGTACAGCAGCTTGACATACTTCTCGCGCTTGTCCTTCTCCTCAATGAGGGCCTCGTGGATCTGGCCGTTGCTGGTGCCGATGAGGAACTCGCGGGTGTTACCTGTGCGCACGAGTGCAAACAAGGCCTGTCAGTCGTCGTTCGTAGTTCCTCTTAGTTCAAGAAATGGAAAGATCTGAACAAGAATCAAGGGTTTTTGGATTCCAAATCGTTGGAGGACCTTCCAAATGTAAAGCCTGGTCTTTCGATTATGGGGCCTGAGTCTCTATGCTCCTTACACCTTCCAGCATACAAGCCTTTTGGTCCACCAAACACCTTTGTGACCCACCGCCAAAAAGTATAGAAATATTCCAGTATTTGAAGGCCGCACATTCGCAAACTTTGATAACTCAGTAACTCATCATTCAGAAACGCAAGTTTGAGTCTAGAAAGTCTCACCGTCATTGCTCTGCAATTTGTTCCAAGCGACCGCTGTCACCAGGATTCCCTTGAGCTTGGCCAGCGGCCGCGCTTTCTTCCACCTCGCGTGCATGTAAAGCGTCTCCGCTGGAAAGCCGGTCGTGCTCTTAAGCGAGACAAGCGCGTGCCGCCCGCCATTGTCGAGGAACACCTTTGAAATGGTTTGGTCGTTTTGGCGGGTCGTGTTCAGGTCAATTTCTGCAGGAAAGCACAACGGTAAACACAAAGTGGACGTGAGCATCTGACGAAATTGCCAACAACGTCAGGATTTCGGCGGTCAGGATTTTCGACTGCAATCCAATGAAGGGCTCAGTACGATGAGCTTTCAAAGGAAGGTGCACATCTTACGCCCACTTTCAGGACTCGGGGAAAGGTTATGAAGAGCGTCAACGATATAAGCTATGGACAGTATCGTTTACTATCTACGGTTATGGCCAACAAGGTTGGGGCAAACCAGTGGTGGAACCCGTCTTTAGTCTTGGTGACTTTCGAGCGAAACCTGGCAGATTTTGTTTGTTCTGGCGGGCCTGATCAGAGGTTGGTTTGGATATTTCGGTCCCCACAGGCTGTACTCACAACTCAAGTCTTCTTAAACCAATTTTTCTGAGTATCCCAGAGATGCGGTTGAAAAAACCTCCAAGCCAGCACCTCTCCTTACTATCAAACTTCTTCCTCATAGAAGTATGCTCAAAAAAGTCAGTCAGATCATGACTTCAAGAGTAGTCACAAGCCCCTGCTCCTATCCATTGAAACCATCCGTTAGGCAAAGATTAGGTTCCTTCATCAACCACCCTATCCGCGTTCCTAGTCCTCTCCTTGCTATTAGGAATACTTGCCTAGAGCTTCTTCTCCGCCAAAGTCATGGCGGATCAGCCACCCTTTGCTGGTCCCAACCAGGATGACATTATTGGCGGCCGCCGCTGACGTCACCTCTCCATGGCCCCTGGCGGCATTCCGCTCGAGCGCATCGACTCGAAAGATGGGGTCCACGATTGGAAAGGAGGGAGGGCGGGAAGCGGGGACATTTGCATCCTGTAAATGGGTGCAAGCATTCAGGCAATTTCAAGTGAAGGAGGACAACGAACGATGTGAACTGACGGGTTTCTGATCATTGATGCGGACATCTTGGAGGTGCCGTTAAGTAAAGGCCGGGGGGGAAAGGGACATGGGGGGCAAAGAGAGACTTCCCCCATCCTTCGGGTTCAGACTCAAAGTGTGGTTTGCGTAGTTTTGTGCTCTGCTGGGCTGCAGGATTTGTGCATCAATCAAGTACGCAGGGGCCGAGGAGGGGTGGTGTAATGGGCAAAGTTCGTCGGTGGCAGGGGGCATACCCATTTGTTCTTGCTTTGTACAAGCAGGCTAACCATACTCACAGCCACTTGATGAGATGAATCCAATAAGCTGCGTGCTCAATAAAAGTGAGTGAGCAAGAACATTTGCCAATGTTGCACCACACAAACTTGCATGGTTTTGAAGCTTGTATCAATGCACCCGCTCACTTTTCGAATGATATGTGAAACATTGTCATAGTCAAAAACCGAAACCCACGACTGCAACATTAAATTTCAATGAGGTAGTTTGAGCTGCAAACACAATGATCACGATTTTCCTGATTGAAACTTAAAGTCCTCTCACCTCGTCACCCTCATCAATTGCTGCTTCGAATGCATCCTCGAGTGGCTCCTCTGCAGGGCCGCTCTCTTCCTGGTTCCAATCTGTCAACATGGTGGCCTTTCTGCTGAGATCTCTCCCCAATCAGCGCCTCACAGCCACACCTAGGACAGCCAAAAAGCGCCTCATTGGCGTGAAAACATGTGCCATTGGCGTGAAAACAAAGAGTGAGGTCTTGCCTGTAAAATACCTAGTGAACAGGTTGAGAAACCGCCAGCGTAGCACCTGACCCTAGGTTCTACTGTCAGGTAATAGTCACCCTAACCACGCTTAGAAGCGCAGAAACACACCGCTCCGGAATGCCATGTGGCCGGTTTCGGGTTTGCTTGAGAACCCAAAACCAAGCTCATGCACCTCCCCTTTCAAGAAGTGCCCGGTGGATTCACCCAGTTGATTTGACGCGAAACTGGTAATCTTACAATAATACTCAGCATTCCCCCGGGGGGAAGCCCCGAGTATATATAAACTTGAATTAAAATGATGTTCTTGGCCAACTGCGCGAGCTGCACACGAGCAAACAGCTTGTATATACGGCTGTCGGGCAAATAGACGGTGGTTGGTACTGTAGCGAGCAGCTCCAAGTGGCTCCGAGTCCAAGTGCAGTCATCAGGAAAGGATGCACCCACAACTAAATTTGAATCTGGGCACCCGCATGTACTCCCTTTACTTCCTTTACATCCGCATTTCCTAGTAAAGGAAGTAGATAGCAGTACTGCAGGCATTGAGAAAGAGGATGAGCAACCAAGTACACTGTCACAGAATGCCGATATTATATCCGGATCGGGGATCCTCTGTTTCCGTGAGAAGCTTTCACGTTGTATGCCGGAAGACGCCTGCGCGTTTCTCGCTTCTGCATGAAGAAGTACCACTGAGAAGCTTTGATAAACATGTGATGGAGCAGTTTCAAGGAGACAAAAAGTGATCAGACAGTGCGGCCTGATTCAGGCCCTGACCGCCAACTCTTCAGACCTGTTGATCGAGTCAGACGCAGCCATTTTCCGGCTGATTATCAAGCTTCATTCGGAGGAGCAGATCTTTTCATGAAGCTTAACACGCCAATGCCAAGGCTCGCACGCAGCTAGCGCTCGCATCATGGAGCCTGCACTGCCTGGGGGAAATGGGCGGGAGGAGCGGATCGCTGCTCGGAGGGCGCGCATCCAAGCGCGTATCCAGGCGACCAGGGATGCTGCTGATGGGGGTAAGAGATCGATGGGGATGCTAGACTTCGGTAAATGGAATATATTAGGTTTAAAAGTCTGACAGGTTGAAGCATCACACTTGCGCTCAAGATTTTGAGCTTCAGCAGCATTGCGCATCCCAAGCTGGCAGATGAAGGTACACTTTTGGCGCAGCTTTGGAACCTAACAGTCAGCTGCAATCGCTTAGCCCTGTGCTCTTCCGCGTAGCTCGTCTCTCCGAAGATGCTCTCTTTGGACCTCTCGCCGCTTCCTCATGCGGGTGAAATCCCTACATCCGCCGAAACCCTGCCCTTAACCTGCGTTTAATTCACTTAACTGCCAGCTATTTCTGCTCAGTTTGTGCTAACCTTACCTCTAACCGCAGGGGCGCGCAAAGCCGCGGAGGAAGAGAAGCGTGACCCCCACCTCGGAAAAGCGCACAAGGCGCAGGTGTTGCTGCGCCTCGCTCGCCTCAAGGTGAGCGCGCCACCTGACAGCCGTGCGCTGACGTGGCGCTGACCTGGCGGTTACCCAACTGCCTTGAAAGCGATCTCAGGGAGCGGTTGTCCTAGTTAAAGACGCTGGCTTGGTGCTGGCCCAGCGGAAAAAAGCGGCCGGCCGATGAAGACATTCCCACAAACTTGGAGGCCTACGTAAGAGACTATGGTACTGCTAGTTGTTTACCAAACGGTGGTACAGATGCCATGCAAATGGCCTTGTGAGAATCTGTTACTGGTTGTTTTCATAGGGATGAGGACCCACGCCCATGTGATGAGTAATGACATAGCCCCCACATGTTGAGCACACTCGAGCAGCACACATGCCATCCTGTGCGTTTTGAACTACTTGTAACTTTGAAGAATTGCTATCTTCGCTCTTCCCACATGCTAGCTGAAAGATTGTGCGCTTGGACTTTCATCGGTGCGTTGGCAACTGCAGGCCTTTCTTTGGGCGAAAGGTGAGTCCCAGAATTGTCAAAACGAGCTGAACGTCGTCAAAAAATGAGCTCGAACACGTTGGGAATCGAGCCCGGTGAATTTCTTTCTGTCGCAGCTGAGAGGCAATGCGGACGTCACGGCTCCACGCGTCGCTGGAGACGAGCGAGAACAGCGGCGGCGGCAGAAGGAGGAAGAACAGAGACAGGTAGGCACGTCTTACAGTTCCCTAATGGCTCTTGTGGAAAACAGACATGGTTCTTGGAATACTGAGGTCAGATGCGCTCAGACTACTGACCATTGATGCCGCGGCTTCTGGTGGCAACGAGTCCAAACGTCACAATCGCCTCGGGGAGTGATGCAATACCAAGGTTAAGGACAGCACAACCGCCCCTGGCGAGGGCTTATCTTAAACGAGGTTAACTACAGTACAACTACCTCTGGCGAGAGTTTATTCAACGGGGTTAAACGAGACAGCACTACGACCTCTGACGAGAGTTTTAAATGAAGTCATGGGACGACACAATCCCCTCTGGCGAGTGTTGAGTTGACAAGGTTACCGGGAGAGCATAACCACCTCTGGCTAGTGTTTACGTCACAGGGTTAAGAAGACAACTTAATTACCCCTGGCGAGAGTCTTTCACGAGGTTTTACGAGACACCAGAAAACACCTCTGGCGAATGAGTTGAACGAGACATCGTGAACCCCTCTGGCGAATATTTTTTTGACGAAATTAACGAGACAACGAGCGAGACGCTGTTGGCTCTTTTTGCAGAACCTGCGGACGGCGGTTCTCGCTGAGGCGGAGGCGAGCCTGAAGAGCAACGCTGACGTGGCGGCCAAGTGGGCGGCCCTGTTCACACCGGGGGTGCCGCAAGACTTGGCGGCCGACATCGAAAAACAGCGCCAGGTAAGTGTTTGTTCTTGAGTGATTTCAGAAGAGATCGTTAATGATGATATATTTGTCTCGACCAATTTTGGACCTTCCGAGACGCCGAACTCAGAGTTGAGAGGCAAGAGCCGACCATTTTGGATGACATTTTTAACCTTTAATCCTGGACGAGGATGAGCTTTATGTACTCCGCTAGATGCTTCCTTCTTCCTTTGAACGTCCGCGTATCTTCTGCTTCTCAACCTTTATCTTAATGCTCCAACTTTTGGCGCCCAGCCGTTTGCTGCTGTCATTACGACAAAGACGCCCTCATCGGCAACCTGCGCGCGGTTCTGAAAGACAAGGATAAGTCCTTTAAATGCTCCTCAACATTCTTTCCCTCCCATCCTATCCATTATTTATCTTTTTACTCCCCACTAAGTCGCTCCAGCTGTTCCCTCAGGCGTGGCTGTTTCCCTTTTGACGTTGGACCTTTCCACCCAAAGTCTGCGGTTATCGCAACCTCTCTCGTCGGCAACTCACCCGCGCTTTTCAAGCACTCGAAAGCCCAACCGAGTTCTCTCTTTTGTATCGCAGAAGGCCCCCCTTGATTTTGCTACTCTATGCCCTCTAACAGGCGTGTGCTGCGGTGATCGCAAACAAAGATGCCCTCACCGGCGACCTGCACCCGGTCCTGAAAGGAAAGAACGAGAATTCTATTATCCCACTACATTATTGCTCTCTCCCTCCATCCAAAAAAGCTTTTCTTCTCCCCTCCACTAAATCGATCTACGGCTTCCCCAGGCGTGTGCTGCGGTGATCACAAACAAAGACGCCCTCATCAGCGACTTGCGCGCGGTTCTGAAGGACAAGGACGAGGACTACATTTCCGCCCACAGCATTGCGTTTCCCGGCTATTCTTTGTTTTTGTTTCCAAATTTCCACTACTAAAACTGACCTACGTCTCTCCCAGGCGTGTGCTGCGGTGATCGCAAACAAAGACGCCCTCATCGGCGACCTGCGCGCGGTCCTGAAGGACAAGGACGAGGACTACGTGCGCGCGCTGAAGCAGGCGGCGACCGACATCGAGGCGCTGCTGGCCGCGTGTCGCCGCAGCTTCCAGGCGCTGCAGGCCGCCTACCGGGAGGACTTGGCCGCGCTCGAGAGGAGCTTTTTGGCGGACCGAGCGCGCCTCTTGACCAAGTGAGAAGCCATATATGTAAATCTGTTCCTCTATATGCATTTCATAGAAAGCGCTTTCATTTTTTGGTTTTGTAATCTGTTCGAGCCCTCTCTTCCGACCGTCCTTATACGGCTGGCAAGGTCCAAAGGCGGCTTACTGGGAAGACTTGGCGGCGCATGAACGAGGCTTTATTGAGGGTCGGGCGTGAGTTTTTGGGAATTGAGGGGCGCAGATCGGGTCATAGGCCGCCGCCATTCGACACCACCATGATCTATTTTCAGTTTTGACGGTCTTGGTGTATGAGCAGCTTCAAAGTGCTACAGGCCAGGAATAGCTGGCAGCCCCTTAAGCAGTCAAAGGTCTCTACAGAGTTCCCCCTCTTTGGATTCTCGATTATTTTGCTTTCGGTTTGTGTTGAAAAAGAGTGGTAGAAGAGTGAAGCTTTACAGGACCACTTAGCAGCGCTCGAGCTTGTCGGAGACCGGTCGGTTCACCGAGGAAGACACATCTGGCGAGTCTTACTTTCTCTATCTTCCAGATCATGCAGCGTTTTCGGGCATCGTTCGACTTTTAGCGGCCTGCCGGCGCAGCTTTCAAACAGTACAGACGTATTGCTGGAAAATTTCAGGATCACTCGGAGCATATTCGCCACCGGACGCGTTTTTCCAGCGGAAGTACAGGAGCCTCGAAAACTTGGAAATTCGAAGCTTTTTGTTTCTGGATTTCATAGGGGTTTGGGAATCAGCCGATTTAACGATCAACACGGAGCACTGATTGCTGATTTTTCACTCATACTCTGCTCCGCAGCAACAAGGCCGAGATCGCTGCCCTCTTCGAGGCGCGGCGCGCGCGCGAGAACGCGTTCCTGGAGCGCTGCGCGGCCGCGACGGGCGAGTACTGGGCCGCGCTGGAGGCG
The DNA here is from genome assembly GCA_000708835.1 of Klebsormidium nitens. NCBI lineage: Eukaryota > Viridiplantae > Streptophyta > Klebsormidiophyceae > Klebsormidiales > Klebsormidiaceae > Klebsormidium > Klebsormidium nitens. The sequence goes on along the minus strand of DF237418.1, from coordinate 41,983 downwards.
CTGCGCGCGAGCGACGCGGAGCAGTACGCGCGCCTCAAGGGGCAGCTCGAGACGGACATCCACAACCTGGAGCAACACTTGCAGCACATGCGGGCGACCTATCAAGTAGGGATCCGCTCCCCCTTCTTGAACACTGTACTTACTTCCGTCTCGGTTCTCCTCCTGACCAATCACGACGCGTCCTCTCATTTTTTTGCCGCGTCTTCTTGTAATCCCTACATTTTTCGTACATTTCGTCATTTAACCTTAGGAGATCGGAAGACCATGTCCGACATGTGGGGCGCTCTGTATGTATAGAGGTTTGTGACCTTCAGAACCTGGAACGGGATCTACAGCCTATCGTGACTTTCGGACGTTTTCATGTTTGCTATGGAAGGCGTCCGGCACGCTTAAAACGATGAAAGACTTGGCCAGATACATCGAGAGACATCGAATTTGACGTCAGATGGGCGTCAGATGGACGTCAGTGATTGGAAATTTGGAACAAAACCTGCAGCACGTCCGGGTAATTCGATGGGCTTGTCTAACTTTTCTCGTACTCAAACTTTAACTATTTCACCCCGGATCAGTAGAAGTTCTTCATCCTCCCCTGTGACTGCCCGGCCTAACTTCCTCAAGCTTCTCGTAGCCTTTTTCGCTTGCGCAGCTCAACACGGAATATAGCTGGCCGCGGAAAACATTACTTTATACCGCCAAAACTTACGAATGTTCTCAGACCCAAAACAAAAACAAATTTGAAGAGGATTCAATTCTTGCTAACACGAAGAAATAAAGCAATCAAAGATTTAAAGGGGATTCATTTCTTGCTTGCGCAGCTAAACACGGAAAAGTTGGAGTACAATTGGCGCGTCCTTCTGGAGCGCGACACGGAAAACGGTTCCACCGTCGCCGCGCAAAAGCGGAAGCTCGCGCGTCAGCGTGACGTGCTCAGCGGCCTGAAAGCCGCGGCCGCTGACGTGGAGAAACGTCAGCGGGAAGCCGACCTGCGCGTCACGGACGAGTACCGCCGCTGTACGGAACAATTCAAAGATCTGCAGGTGGGGTTGCGTACGCACAAATACATTCGGTCGGCTTTGTCTTGTAGGTAGTCGAGCTTATGTTACGTGGAGAGCTGTAGCACGCAAGATTGCGTATGCGGCCGTGGTGACCTGTGCATATCAACGTCGATGCATGCGTACACAAGAGACTAGGCAGACTCTCTTGTTAGACATGCCAAGAAGACATCGAATCTGGATGATTTTTTGCGGTTCAGGATCTGTGTCAACTGACGATCTGATCCCCGGATGCTCAGGTCTGACACGCGTATGGTCCTTTAATGAATGAGGTCGTATTTGTCACCTGCGCCGAGAGTGCTCCCACTGTGGTGCCTCGCGGCAATTTCCAAAAATCCAAATCGTAGAGCTTTCGATTCTACGAATCGCAAGCGCCATGAGTCAAAAGATCAACGCGTCATAGAGCAGTGGATCAAAGCTTACGCGCTTCGCATCCGTAACACCGTGATTCCTTCGCTACTAAGCCAGGGCTAATACGGAAACGCTCATGGCGATTGACGTTCAAACCTTAATCGAATTCAAAAACCTCTAAACTCTAAAACTTCAATCTTAAGACCTAAAAGTTTAAAAACTGAAAATCCCAAAAGCCCTGCAAATCCGGCCCGCAGGACAAGGTCGCGCACTTCGCGCGCACCGACCGGACGCAGTACGCGCAGCTGTTCGAGATGAAGCAGGGCAAGGCCGCGCGGCTGGTGACATCACTCCTGCGCGCGGACAAGGTGCTGCACGAGCAGCAACTAGGATGGGCGTGGCACCCCCCCTCGGCGGATCTATTCCAACCGGTGGGGAATCTGCCCGCGGAGGGGGGAGAGAATGAGGCGCCGGAGGACCCCCCCGGGGAGCGCGAGGGGAGCTGGCTAGAGGCGGTCGGGGAAGAGTACCGACAGATGCTGCAGATGCTGTGCGACGAAGCGGGCTATCTGGTGCCAGGGAAAGTCGAGGAGGTCGTACGCGGTGAGTGTTTCGGACGGTTTTCGGACGGTTTTCGGACACTTTTCAGAGACATCTTTGTCCGATCAATGAGCCTTGTGAGCAAATCGTGATTGACGCTTATGAAGGGTCGAGCCGGGAGGTCGTACGCGGTGAGTTTCCGGACGGGTTAACACGCCAACTCAAATGGAAGCTCAGTTGTTAACACGGCAACTCAAATGGAAGCTCAGTTGGGCAGTTTTCGGACGTTATTCGGACCATGTCGTACGCGCTAATTGAAGAAGTAGTACGCGGGCCTGATTAATATCATGACAGTTCCTTTCTGAAACTTTGCCCAGAGGCGTTCGGCAGGCTGTCCGCGTTGAGACCTCGGACGCATGACGGTTTCGGTCGATCTGGATCGACAGCAGTTCGGCGTCTTCCACGTTCTGGGCCGTAAGTGGCTTGGTATCTGCACGCCAACGGCTTTGCCGTGAGCTTTGACACTTTTGACGGGCAATCAAAAGCTCCGGGCTTCAACGAACCTGTCGTGCTGGATTCTTGGTCGAGGCCGTGAAAATTGAGTAAGACATTTCCGTTATATGGACTCTGAAAAAGCTCAAGGTAGGCCGTCTATCATCAAGACGTTTCGACCCTCCATCTGAAGAAGGCAATATGTGCCCAAAACAGAAATACGCTTGTCGCGCATCGACGCGCATGAAGAACGCTTAAGAGGGCGTCCCCCACGTGGCCCTCCGGCGACTTACAGTCCTTGAGACGTGACCACGTGTCGCTGCAACTCTTTGTGCACGTGCTTTTTGGGGCGGCCGTCCGAGCGCAACCTCCGCTAAACAGTCGCTCAGGGTACCGGTCCAGCGACGCCTTCTTTCCTGTGTCTGTCTATCATGCGGGCGCTATATGCGAAGAAACAGTACCCTTCACGCCAAATTTGAACGCTTCGCTGAAAGCTGATCCAGTCTTCTTTACCCTGAACTCGACCCATTATCGTACTTATTGCTGCACAGAACCCTGATGACGGCACCACTTTCCCTTCGCTGAAGTCAGCAAATATCTCTTTCTCGCAGACGCCTCCCAAGGCCCTTCCCTCGTGTCGGTCGACGCCCTCTTAGGCTGCCTCGGAGTCTCTTCTCCGGTCGCCCTCGCCAGTCTGCAGTCCTACCTTACACAGGGCTCGGAGAGGGATCCCCCTGGCACGATCCCCCCAGACCGCGTGGCGCGCCAGCTGCGGGCTTTCGTGGAAGCCCAGTTGAAGATAACCGGGGGTTACCAGAGCCTGAAACTGACGAAGAGCCTGAGTCGGAAAACGACCGGGTTACGGGAACCGGGCGAGGAGCGGGAGTACTGGCAGCGAATGGCGAACGTGGTCGCGGAGAAGAGCGCGCGCGCGTGGGGCGCGCTCGAGGCGGCGCAGATGCAGTACCATAAGCTGCTGACGCAGAGGTGAGCGGCTATAAGAGGATCCCTTGAGTGTAAATCCGTGGAAGCAGTCTTTCTTCTTAGGAGACCTTGCATTGGCAGTGAAGAGGCTGGACTTGTATCCATGAGACTGTCGTTGCCAGATACGGCGATGGATGTCGAGACATGATCTCAAAATACAGTTGCAAGCTCTTCCTACACTATGGCGGGCCGAGGCAACTGTTCGAGGCCGTCACTCGATTCTCATAGTCCCACCTTCATTTGTTGGGTTGAAAAGTTAAAGTCAAGTCCTTCAGTTGCTCAGTTGGGGAATGCAAGCCGCAAGTCACTGTCTGCAACAGTCAATATGATGTTTGTGTTTCAGAAGAAGGCTTCATTTTTTTGCATCTGAAGCGATTCGTGCTTTTCCCGATGCTCGCCACTCCGGTTGACGTCGTGGCTTCGTCTTTTGCAGAGCGAACACTTTGGAAGATATCCGGGCAATCGAGAGCCAAAACACGGAGATCCGGCAGCTGCTCTCACAATACATGGCTGCCAAGGTACGTCACATACACAAAGCACTTCTTAACCTGATGGTATCAGACAGCGATCGACGAATAATAAAGTACGACAGACATTCAAAAAGTCTTTGCCATGCTTCCTAAAATCTTGAATTTGAGAGCTTATTTTCGGCCCAGCAGCTACTGCTCTGCCTTGGTGGGCAGACTTTGTGCCCAAAAGAAACATTCACCCAAAATGTGACCGTTTCTGCTGTTGTTCCGCTGGAACGCGGACCTGGAGACGACGCGAGCGCGGAAAGGTGGCTCTGGCGACGAGTTGCTGTCTTCGAGCCCTTCAAAGTCGCCCAATGGCACTCAACCCCAGAGCCACCAAGCTTTTGACAAATTCTTTCTCTTGAGAACCGTCATCAAAGACTTTCCGCTGCAGGTTAATGATCAACTCAAGTTTCCGCCATCGTCCCAGCTGATCTTGCAAGCCTGATTGGGTACGGAACCTGAAGTGTACATAGTCTGTGAGCCAAGTGGTCAACAGTCGGCAGGGCTGACACCATCAAACTTATTTAAACGTTTTGAACCGACAGTCGTTTTATAATCTATCTCGGCGATCGACCCGCTAGATCTCTGCGTAAGCCGCAACGAATTCGATTGCATGGGCGACCTTGTGACGTGATTACTATGAGTCATCATCAGTTTCTTCGCATGGGGTCCTGGCACGTACATGTCAGGACGTCTGAGCCAGCTTACTCACGGATGTCCTTCATTCAAGTAAGTCTTGTGAAAACTGGTTATGCCACTGTGGGCCGGATCCTGCAGAGATCGCACTATTTGAGGATATGACGGTACTAAATCGAACGGGGACAGTCGGCTTTGCGCTTGTGCTCACGCTCATCATAGCTCACTTTTCACGGTTTGGTGCATCATATGAGCTAAGATCGCCACGGCGGCGCTGGCATGGGGTTGCACAGTCAGGCAAGCCTTGTGCCAAGCTGCCGCCATGACTACGTGGGCCCGCTCAAAGCAGTGTTTGTGCATTGAAGTGCGTCCATGTATAAGCGTCATGCAAATTATTATTACTCACATGGCCTTACGAGACGTAAACATGCACATGATCGCCCGTTATACGGCGCCACGCATTGAATGTTCTATCTCGCGAAGTTCAGCGAGTATTATCAAACTAAATGGCTGCGCTTCCAAATGCTCGTGGTACATACGCAACTCAAGTCGTATATGTTGTTGTGCCATGCGCAATTATGGCTTGGTTTCCATTGGTCCGACCCCATAAGAACATAAAATATGGCGTACATGTATAGGTGGGATCAAGCTACTGTAGCTGGTCGGGACGGTTGGATTCGCAGTACACCAGGAAATCCAATCATATCTAGAGCGACCTGATTGGCGAGAGAGCACGTGCATGTGGGCGGGCATACCTCCGCGCGGCAATCCTATGCAGCACGGATCGAAGAGGCCCACCATAACCTCTCACAAAAAAAATCAACATGAACATGTGAGCTCCGTGCACCCGATATGTGCATATGGCTATGTCGTCTGTCTAGTGCACAAGCCGAACCTCTGCTCTTCTGCCATGCTGTCCCGCTTAACAATCCAATCCAAGGACTCTTCCGATCGCACCTGCGTTTAACCCTGCGACAAGGGCCCCTTGTAGTCACCCACGAGCTTCCGTGCTTTGTACAGGTGGCTTAACAACCAGAACAGCGGCTTCTCAAACGCGTACATTAGCCCCAGGAAAATGAACGGCAAGAGCAGCGCATGGAGCATAATCCACATCTGCGTCAGGATCGAACTGATCGCAGCTAGCGCGATGAGGATCTTGCGCTCCTTGGGCGTGCTGTTGTACGGGTTCAGCGACTCTTCTTTGAAGTTCTTCTCCCATAGCTTCTTCCGCTCCTCCGGGGTTATAGTAATCATGTTCCGTTCCCAAGGTTTCATTCCTCGGGGCCCAACCCACTCCCCGAGCGGTTGATAGCCCGGCGTCTCCGGCTGATCGCTTTTGTCCGGGTACTCATAAGCTACGCTCCGGCCGATCGTCGGGAGCTCCACTTCCGGAAGACCGGGGACCCCCGCCGACCCATGCAAAAGGTTTATTGAACCCAGGGCGCTAACCGAAGAGAGAACCGCCCGTGAGAGAACGAACGCATAGCCTAGCACAGGGAAAACGCTGGACAAGTCGGGACATTCGGGGAAGAAGTTCAGCTCGTGCAGCAATTGCCGGCCGTCGATTGTGCGGATGCGCTTCCGGTAAAAGCGCTCGGCCCGGAGAAGTGTGAAAAGGACCTTCATTTGCGAGGGGATGTACCGTCCGGAAACGAACCAGAGGAGCAACCGGCCAGCAGCGATTGCAGACGCTGTGAGGCGGCGGAAATGTGGGGATGCTGACGTGAGGGCTTGTTGACAGGCGGGAATACGGAGGGCGAGCAGAAGAGGGGCTGGGAGCCGCACTGGGGGGGTGTTTGCTTGGCTGGCGAAGGGGGGGGTTTGAGGGGAGGACTCGAGACTGGGACTTGGATTTGTCTGGGCTTGATCAGGGAGTGGTTGAAACTCTGGACGGGTGGATGAGCGGATGGGCCGTGCCCGTTCGGATCTGCAATAGAGCGATAGGTTCAGAGAAATATTTTGCTGTCAAGCGCTGACCAGATGTGGTATCAAGATAGAAGTTCTTGGTGTAGCAGGAACGGACATTTCCGTTGCCGAATCTCTGAATGAACGAGTCTGCTACCTGGGCCCGAAACGAACCAGATGTCGGTGCTGAAAAAGTCTACAGCAGAAGACGGTCAAGACTCTTCAGCAGGATTAAAACTAGAACCAGTCAATCGGTGTGACCAAAGTGTATCCGTACTGCTGGTCACTGCTGAGCGGTCGGGTCTGCTAGCTAACGACACGTATTACGAGGCAGCTAAGAAGAAACACAACGCGCAGGTGACATACTGGAAGGAAGATACCAGTGGACAAGGACCACGATCCTTTAAAAGCGGGCTGCAAGGCTTTGGCTTAACTCAGTGGTTAAAGACTCCTAATACTCGGTTCGGATGCGTCCACCGATTTCACAAACCGAGCAAACCCGAGCTCAGTTTCGGCGAGTATCTGGAAAGTTGCCCAACCACGCCCTTGACTCGACCGGACTTCAAAGTGGCGTGGAGGTGAAAACCAGCGGCGGTCGACGGAGGGGGTGTTTTGGAAAAAGAAAACACCGCCCGATCTGGCCACTTTTCGGTGGTTCTCGGTGGTTTGCGAGAACCACCCGAACGAGAAACTGCCAGGCAAGTTTTGAATGTCTTTTTCGCACCACCACTCCCAGGGCCGCTTAGCAATACGAGGTCAGACTCTCTCACTGCAAAAACTCAAATAGTGAGTGCGTACCTGCTTCCCCTGGTTCTTGAAACAGGCATCCTATGCCCTTGCAGTTGTCGGCACAGCTGCAATGGGTTTGACTGCGGGTTCATCGGCAGAAGGCCCTGTGCCTGGAGAGCCCCCAGAGTGCATTGCCTGGCGGCTTTCATCGCCGGAACAGAACAGGGTCTGCGGAAAGATGGAGGAGGAATTTACAGCAATCCGAACAAAGATTGAGTTATCTTAGGCCCCAGTGATGAGAAGGTATGTAGCAGATATACAAAACCTGAAGAAAGAAGCGAAGTTCGACTCCCTCAGTGGAATACATGCACAGGCCAAAACCCCTGCAAGACGGGACTCGTCACAGCAGCAAAAGTTGCGGGGAGCAGAACAGGAAGGGGGAGGACTTCTGGGAGTCCACGAACTTATGTCAAGATAGATAAAAAGATATCATTCTCCACCTCCATCTCCACCGGTATCCACCTCAACCAAGGAGGATCTGAGCAAGTAATTGATGCCAGAATGTAACGCTCCACACCACAATTCGTACTCGCTGAATCCATGCTGAATGACAGGCATCAATTTGGCATCATAAGGCGATGGAAAACAGTTAATCAACAGAGCAGAGGTTGAAGCAAGAATTGAGTCTACTCCTAAGTTTGTCTAAACCAGTCTGACTGAACCACTTTTGCCACCCGGCATGCGTCAAGTGCCAAACATTCAGCAGCAGCTACTGAAAGCACAAAGGGATTGGCACCCTGATGCAAGCTCATTTTCAACTTTTGGAGTACTTATAGACAGCACCGTCTCCAAGAGACACACAATGATGAAGCTGCCATGTAAGAATGGCGCTCTGATGGTGCTAACAACAACACAATCAGAAGAACTTGGCGGCATTCCCTCTCAAAGCACGTTCAGCTGGTTGATAGCATTTGCTTAAGCTGCAAACCACCGAGCAATGCAGAAAGCTTACCTAACCACCGATGAATCCAAAACCGCTCGCATGCCACCAACTTTGGAAAGCGCCGCTGAAGTGCGCAGAGCAAGCGTCGCCTCCATTCTGTGTGGACGAAGCGCAGATAGAGCAGGGTCAAACAAACGCTGTAGAGCCGTGGACAAGCTGACGCTGAAGAAAGGGGTATGTGAAAGCTACCTAGCAGTCACAACGCGGGTCGCCATTGGCATTGGCCATCGAAGCAATCGTGCTTTGCCAATGCCAGCAGAACTGTCCAGCTCCAGCTTTTCACTGAGTGGCAGGGACTCGGTCACGCAAAAACGTTAATGGTTACTCTAACCGGGGCCTGGGCAAAATGCACAAAACCGTTGGGTTAAAGCCTTTAACTATTAATATTATCTCTAACATGGAGTGGAAGAAGGCTCTTGAAAATGACACTTTCCAACTGGCTCCAACTTCAAACCCAAGACTGAAGAAAGAGGGGATGCATTTGGATGCAATGGCGCTTGTGAAACTTAGATCGAAAAGCCCTTCAGGTTGTGTTGGAGGACTTGAGCTGGGGAGAAGCTTGCAGCACACAACGAATGAGCTGAATTGTCCGCTCGAATGCAGAGAACGGTCATTCGTAAAGGCACCAATGCAATCAAGCGCAGTGCACAACCATGCTTGGTCACTCTTAGCAAAAGACACGCTGCATTGGAATCCTCGGAGGCCAATCAAGCCTGTGCCGTCGCAACTTCCTTGTCATCTTAGGTCAACATTCTCGGGACAATTGATAGTCCACGCATTACGATCTTCGAGAGCGCCCCTCCGTGATTGGCATAAACCAAAGGGAATTCGAGCGAGTAGCGAGTTCTGGTATGAAGAGGAGGTCGAATTCGATGTCAATGAAATTGTGCGGCCGAAGCGGATAGTTCTGATGAGGTGTGCGGAGCATAGCATGGAGGAGTGAGTCGCTCTTTATCTTTGATCGAATGTTGGTACATCTTTAGTGAGGGTCTTTAAGCTCAAATAAGCATCTGTAAGGAAGGTCGAATCAGTTCTCACCTACTTCAGCCTATGTAAGGGGAACATAGCAAGGGGGCGCTGACTTGGCCAAAGCGTGAAGCGAAGTAGCACTTTAAAATACTATCTTGGAGGTCTCTGCTTCCTTCCCAAAATGTTGAAAGGGTGATGGACCTCTCTCATGTACATCCACTTGCTTTTGAGTCGTCTGAATGTTTTAAAAACCAAATGTTTTCTAAATGGTCCCTAAAGTATCTCCTGCTTCAAGATAGAGGCTGTCTTGTGGCCAGGAGAGGTCGATCAATCTTCAAGATTGTGTCCAAGTAAACTTTGCCCAAGTGACGGCAACTTTTTTTCAAGACAAGACCGTGCAGTTCTGATTATTTAAAGGAAGAGTTCCATACATGAGTTACCTGGCCTTCAATGACCCTGGCTTTTATTCTTGGATTATTTTTCACAATACCTCACACTTTAAAAAGATGGGCGGGTCAGGGGCACGATGGTCTGGTCCCAGTTCACATTCTGTCAGTCTTCACATAAGGCCCTCTTTGCTTTGAAGAAGTTTCTGATGATACCACTTTGTTCATCAGGTTGGATGCGTCTGATGCATCGGGACCTGCCAAAAGCTCGACGCTGACTCAGCGCGGTCGAGAGCAGGTGGAACGGGCGCGTTCCATGTGTGAGCGTTTCAACTTCCAGGCAGCATTCTGCAGCCCCGAGGCGGCTGTGGAAGAGACCGCCGACATTATGTGGGAGAAGCGGGGGGGACCTCCCTATTTCAGGTGAGGTTAGTTCCTTAGCTTTTGAAGATTCGTTCTTCTTACGTGCAGGTTCGTATTTCTCTTTTCAATTTCTGCTTCGACTCTGATTCTACACTTGTCATCCCCAATTGGCCTGGGAAAGATCTGGTCACCCGTAAGAGCAGAATTCAACATAACGTTCAGCTTCAATTGCTTGGAAAGGAAGCTGCTTCAAGCCAGTCTCTTTGTGCACGATGTGGCCACAACGTGTGGCGCTCCAAGGCGCCTTGGAAACACCGCAGGACGTTTACTGACGATGCGTTCGGCTCCAAACAGCTGCTCGCAAGCTAGTTTCTGAGCAGGATCTAACGGAATCGCACGTCTGGGGCCGTTCTGTCTTGCAGAAGTCCAAATAGCTTGTGAAACAATTGGCCGATGAGCACATCCCCCCACGTTACAGAACAAGCACGACCCGCATTTTTGAGCCTTCCAAATATCCGAACCTGCAAACGGAAGTTTGCCTACTGCTTCCCTCCTTCCAAGTTTCGAGCTGATAAGAGATTTGCAGACTCCCGCGGTTTCCGTCAAGTCTTATCGTGAAGATCCGCCTATTTGACACCTCACTTTCTGTGCAAGGAAAGTACGGCCGCGGGCGACTCTCCAAGGTCTAGGAGGCTCTTCCGGAACCAGTGCCACGTCATCCCCAGGTGCTGAGGTGGCAGCGCCTCATTGGGACACCAGGTTGGTTGGCGAATGCTTTTACCAAGCGTTTGGACATCTTCAGAGCTTGACTGCACAATGGAAGTGTCTCGCAAATCTGTTGAGGATCCTCTTTTCCCGGAGTCAGGACGCAAGGGACTTTCCTAGCAAGTTTAATACATGGAAGCAAATGCTGCGCCAAAGAGATCAGATCCCAAAGAGACTGAGCTTTCCACAGCTATCTCAAATGCCCTCGAACGGACCTATTACGAAGACAGAATAAATCGTCCGCATCATAGAATATCTGGCATAGGCGAGGGAAAGGGTGCAACAGTTACTGCTTCTGATTCCAGACAAAGAATCGGAGGCGCCGAAAACAGAAGGCGTCGTTAGAGATGACGTCAAAAGACAGTAAAGAATCCTGAACGCGCGAGATTTGTGTGACGAGGCCGGAATTGTTTTCATCGTCGCTGTCGAGTATACGTCCCAAAGATTCGTTCCCAGTTCGAAAAGGCTTGGGAGACTGGCAACTTAGATTAAACCACAGCTTAGGAGCGTCCAAATCGAAAGGCGTTCGGAATGGACCTGTCCGACTTCAAAATCAGCCTGGCCGTCCGAGTGTCTTATCAAGCGAGGACGTCCGAAACTCACAGCCTTCAAGTTCTGTGCAGCGCAGAGGGCCGCCTACTCACTGAGGCCAAGGAATTCCTGACAGAGGTGAGGTCCGTAACCGGAGTTTCGGGTCTTTCGTTCGTGAGGGACCATCTTAGTGTTCTTTATCATGAGATGAAATAAGCAATGATAAATGCTCAGTCACTTTACTTTGACACGATGGCTCCATGCTTCGGACGGGCTTATATTTGAAGAATAAACCTTTTGGGACGCCTAACATCTCGACTGTTGGATGTATCATAAGACGACAAAGTGGTGTTTGAGTCCTTTTTCAGAGGAGTTCCCGCTCGTTGGTCGTACGCTCTAACAACGTTGAAGCAGCGGCAGGTCAAGAGCTAGCTGGGCCTATTTCAAGGGAACTGGTCGTTTCAAAACTAAGCGCTTCTAATCAGACAGCTCGCAACAAGGGAATCGCAATTTCAGGGGAAATTGACCGTATCAAGTCGTGCTTTAACTAAGACTGGCGCCTGACCATCCTAGAATCGTCGTTTCTGGAAATCAAAGCCGTTACTCAAGAGGCTTGGCAGTTTCGAAGTCGAGATTTCCACTCCAGGTGTTTGAGCAGTTGCCCCTTGAACTGTCGTAACTTTAGCCATTCCGTATTTTAAAACAGCTATGCTTGCTTGGATGTTAGAAGAGACCTCAACGTGATAACCGCGCCTTCTCAGGTCTGCACCATCAACTGGAGCACGGAGCTGACGGAAGGTTTAGGCGGGGTTTACCTTGACCCGGCAAAAGACCGAGAGGACATCCTAGTGGTGAGTAGTCAGGACTTTCTGCATTCCGCGGTCATCGAGCCCGTTCACACCTGACGCTGTGACAGAGCTTCCAGCATATCTGAGTCAGTGAGGATCAGTTTTGTTACTAGTTGCAAAGTCATGATGACCAGCTTCTAGGCCTCCAGTCCTGAAGACGCATTGCACTTCTGCACACCAACTTGACGGCCTAGCTCAATGGGAAGGTTACGGTTTGTCATTGATACCTGGGAGGCGCAACTGACGAGGTCTCCCATTTGCTCGACAACCTTGACAGCACGGTCAAGTGCGCAGCAAAACCGCTTTCACACTACCCTTGCAAGGAAGTCCCTTTCGTCTTAGCAACCGCAAAAACAATATTTTCGTCGGCGGAAAACGCTAGCGTTTGCGAACGCCGAAAGGCTAGGGCTCTCTCGTAAGTCGTTGCAGTCGGTGGAAACGCTATCCTTGACCATTTCGTGCTTCAGAAGCGGTGGGGCAAAGGCTTGTAGATCCGGACACACTCAGCGCTAGCTGGAAGAAAAGGAAGTCTAGCACATTCTGGTCAACGCAAGACCTTGGGAGGCGCGTCGAACGGAATGTGGTTCTTTTCTCTGGGTTCCAGCCAAGTCTTGCAGGCCTTCTTGACCACGTCCTGCCTGAGAATCTCAACAAAAAGCTCACTGACCAAATTCAAATGTTCAAATCATCTACAGTTCTTTTGGCACTCTGATCGACTCGAAAGGGTTCGGAGAACCTGGAAGACGGCGACGTTATGGGAAACGAACCACTTGCATACTCACGCATCTGCTCTTTCCTCAGGTTTCGCACGCCTCGAGTCTAGCGGCGCTCGTAGCGGTGGCGCTACGAGCCCCAGAAACCGTGCGCGCTCTGGTCTTCGATCCGGGCAGCCTGACGTAAGCCTGACATTATTCCGTTTGGCGCTTCTTCAAGCAACGCGCTCTTCGACCCCTCTTACCTGCCTTTGCCTCCACCTTCGCCTCTTCCGTGTCCGTTTTGCTTGGAGCAAGCTTTCTTGGCTGATATCTCTTGTTTGGTCGACTCTAGATGCCGGAGTGTGCTCGCTGAGCGGTGACAAGCCGACCTAGTTTTTTCAAAGTGTGCTTAACTAGCGCTCTGTGAGCAGCTTCAATAACGTGTGCTGTAGTCTGTCCGCTCCCGATTCCGTCTCGCGTTTCGGTCGTCAAAGGTTGCTAGATAGCCTTTTCCAGAGTTGCTGCCAATGATGCACGGTAAAGTCCGAGAAAGTCTATATACTAAGTGTGCCTAGCAGCCTTTTGGTCCTCAAAGAGGGACCTATCTTTCAACGCCCGTAGCGAGGGGTTAGGGATGTTTCTGTGGCTTATGAGTCTTGTCTTCTTTCTGTAGGATCCTTGATTACAGCGGTAGCGGTGGCTCTATACCCACTGCGAAAACGGAACTGAAAAAAAGCACGAACCCGCTTGATCGATATGAGAATGGACTCCCGGGCACTTTCAAACTATGCTCTCTAGACCTCGAACTTTCTAAATGAGGGAGCACTCGTCTATTGCTTGAGCAGAAGTACGAAGTAGCGCACTATCCGTTGTGACTCTAACATCCATGCACTGAAGAACATCCCCTGTGCGGTCGCAATCGTGGTGCGCAATGACGTCAGTATGGACAGTGTAGCAAGCCCGTGCTAGTCAATTTAGAGCATGGGGCCCAACTGTGACAGTTGAATCAAGTTGACGCGACACGTGCATCCAGTCGATGTAAGCCTGGTATACAACATGATACCTTGCGTCAGTTGCATAAAGTCCAAGTGGACGGTAGATAGTCAATCTACGAACGACATGCTAGCATGTGACCTAATCTGGATTATTTGCAGTACTGAGAATCTCGAAAAGTTTGATGCATCAGATGCAAGATCTGAATGGTTCTGTGCTTGTCGGATTCGGAGCTCTGCTATTCGTATTGTACGGTATATACTTGCATCTAGCTGTCTGAGCGGCGGCCGGGGACTCAATGTCTATACTCCACATGGCGTGATATCAACGTTTTCTCTTAGAGTCACCTAGCTTGCATTCATAATGTAATGGTCATTCGCCACAGTGAATTTGTAATGTCAAGTCGTCAATGATAATGTAGCTGTTGCTTGGATGAACATGGCCGAGAAAAGCCGCCCTGGTCATGCTTAATTGCATCCGCTCGAAGCAATGATGCACGAAGGTCAAGATCAGGTACGCGGTTGCAAAGCTTGACTCAGACTTAAGCCGTGTTGAAGTGGGACTCGATCATTACATGTGTTGCTATGCATGACGCCCATGGAAGATCGATCAAGCTTCAATCTGTAAAACCCCTTCAAAGCACGCGTCCATCATGAAGGTTCTACCGTAACTCCTACAACTGTGTAACTTCGTCTTGACCTGAAGCGACTTCCTGGAGTGTTTCTGACTAAGGAGGACCTGTACTTAGACCAGAACAATGTATGCACCGTCTATGAGTAAGCACTTATTGTGACGCACGTACCGTACGAGGTTCAGGAAAGCGTTACTTGGTACGGCGCTCAAGACCTCGAAAACATGCCCAGAAGTCTCGCTTAACTTCAACGTATCGACTCTTCTGAAGCTCCACTCAACCAAGTCTAATCCCCTACATTTGGAACGGCGATGACGTCACCTTTTGCTCTATTATGCAGTAGGAGCGGCGTCGAGATGCTTGGCTGACAACTCCTTGCCGAGCCTGACCGGCATGTGGATGAAGTTGTCCACTCGGGTGTGCCATTTGACAACGAAATCGAAAACTGCACGCAGAAGGAATCCGTGGTCAGCATTCGACGAACGAACTTGAAAACTGTATTAATATGGAGATTCATTGCATCGTTAGCGACGACGAAGTTGCATCGCCTGGGTTGCTGGACAACCTCCCAAGACTCCCGAGAAAGTCAGTGTCTCAGACGCCCTGAACCGGAGCGTTCGGAGCCGGGGCACTTCCGATTCTCCTTTCGAAGCGCTCGCCCAAAGCGCCGGACAGCCGCCGCAGGCCCCCCACTCTTTTCGATTGTTTGCATCCACAAATTGAAAAAACAACCGTGAATGCCAAGGAATCCTACCGGGAATGTCGGTGTCATCATTGCCGAAGGGCTCCGCCAGGTTGTTGGACAGCTCATGCAGGGCTAACTAGCAAGAAGCTCCAGATCTTCAAACATTTCTCACAATCCCAAAACAAATGATGAACCAAGAAATCCTACCGGGAATATCGGTGTCATCGTTGCCGAAGGGCTCCGCCAGGTTGTTGGACAGCTCGCGCAGGGCTGTCACCAGCAAAAAGCTCCAAATCTTCAAACATTTCTCCCAATCCCAAAACAAATGATAAACCAAGGAAACCTACCGGGGATGTCGGTGTCATCATTGCCGAAGGGCTCCGCCAGATTGTTGGACAGCTCGCGCAGGCCCTGGAAGGCGAGCGCGTTGAGGAAGAACGCGATGATGCCCCAGTAGTACGAGTAGAAGACCCACTGGTACGCGCACAGGAGCAGCCACGTGTTGTTGATGAACGTGATGTAGTGGTACATCGCAAACGGCACCTGCGAGGGGATCCTTAGGACTAAGCGCTCTTCGCTTTTCCGAGGGTTTTGAAGCTTCAAATTCTTGTTTTAGGGCTTGCAGTCTTTCGTGAAGACTGGTACGCGCACCGGAGCAACCAAGTAATGTTGATGAACGTTAGTAATGGTATATCGCAAACGGCACCTGCGGGGGGATCCCCACAGATTTAGGGCCCTTGGCAAAAGAGATATCGAAGCTTTAGGGTTTCGTAGGATCTGGTTATAGGGCTCGGAATTCTGGGTGAAGATATCGAGGCTTCGGCGGCACCGGCTGTTCCGCTGTGATAGAAGAGAAGGTTGTTTAAGATCCCCGGTTCTCTTGAACATGCGGAAGCGTCCATGGTCTGAACGTTGAAAGCGAACTACATCTTGATGCCGCCCACCTGGTGCTCGGTGGTCACACAAAGCGGAACGGTTGTCTTAGCCCAACACTCGGAAGCGGTTATTGCGACCCAGGACTCTGATATGTTTCGTTTCCGCACTGCGCATTTCCCAGTCACCTACGGGGCTTACCGGTTGCTCGGTGGTGGCGTAGAGCGTCAGGAAGTTGTTCTCGATGCCCAAGATCTCGGCCCCAATCTTATAAACGTCAATTGTGACTCATTTCGGCTTTCCTAAAACTTCAAAGGTCTGCAAACTGAGCATTCTCTCAACCAATTGGCGGGGCTTACCGGTTGCTCGGTGGTGGCGTAGAGCGTGAGGAAGTTGTTCTCGATGCCCGAGATCTCCGCCCCGATCTCGCCAGCAATGCCGCCGTCCAGCTTGCCCATGCGCACGAACTTGAAGAGCAGCTGCGTGCAGCTCGTCGTAATCTGGGTCAGAGACGGAGAAAAGTCAGAACCCTGTCCGACTCGTAAGAAAGTTTACTAAATCAGGGGATGGTACTGAAGTGTTGGGGGCAAGCGCCCATGCGCAACAACTTGAACAGCAGCTGCGTGCGGTTCGTCGTGATCTGGGTCAAAAACGCGGCTTAAGTTAGAACCCTGTTCCGACTCGTAAGAAACTTCACGCAATCAGGGTTTGTGAACGGTTGGATAATGCGCACGAACTTGAAGAGCAGCTGCGTGCAGCACTCGTGATCTGCGTCAAAAAGCGCTGAAGTCAGGACCGCATCCCAACCTTGATGTGAATCCAGTCAGCAATAATACCACTTCCAATCCGCTTGATCCGAATCCAGCAGTGGTACTTTCACGGGAATACTCCAAGCCTAAGAGCAGCTGCGTGCAGCTCGTTGCAATCTGCGTCAAAAGATGTTTACTTCAGAACTGTGTTCCAGCGAAGGTAAGCTGATGCTTCCGATCGGTTGGTTGTGACGAGGAGTGTTGAATTCATGATTGGATGCACGCCCCTATCCCAAACTTGGTCGGAAAGTGTATGCAAGACCCTCACCTCAGTGATAGGGTACTCGCCGACCGGGAGTGCCATGAGGTGCTGCTTCTCATACAGACCGATAAGGCCGTACTCGTTCACCCGCTCCCACGCCCACTCGTCGACCTGGAGCAGAGGAAACCAGACGAGAGTTGAAAGGAGTCCTTTCAATACTTGTTAAGAACAAAAAATCCCGCTTCGTTACCGCTCAACCTGATGCCCCTGACGGATGCTTTACCGCTCAACCAATCAAACCAGTCAGCTTAACGATGCATGCAATCTGGTCGTTTGCGACTCTCGTAAGGTGTTCAGCCGCGAGGCGAAGAAGCATGTGTTAGGGCTCAGGAAACAGTCAGCGCGGAAAGCCCAGGTCAAGTGTACGCCACGTTGAGAAGAGCTCAGCACACCTGAAAGTCACGTCAAGACTCCGTGCCAACAATGCTTTGACCGGCACACACCAGACTAGGCCGTCCGAAGTACAATAAGGATAACTGCGTTTTCAACACAATGCTAGAGTGTTGAGTCGCGCTGACCTGGTTCTCCCGGTACGTGGGGAGCCAGCCGAAGCCGAGGTACATCTGGGCGACCACCCACTTGGCGACGGTAGTGCGCAGGTCGCCGGCGCCCTCGAAGGCGTCGTCCGGCAGGTGCGTGCGCAGCAGGTTCAGCACGTTGTTGATGTTGATCTCGACCGCACGAACGGTGCCGTACTGCTGGAAGAACCTGAGGGGAGAGACCCTGACGTCAGCAAAAAGGTGCGAATATGTGCGTACTGTAGGGGAGAGAGCGCTGACGTCAGCGAAGGCGTACGAAATCGGTGGGCACGCAGCAGGTCAGCACGTTGTTGATGTTGATCTCGACAGCGCGCACGGTGCCGTACTGCTGGAAGAACCTGAGAGAAGACACCGCTGACGTCACCGGAGGCGCGGTGGATAGTGACGTAGCTCAGATCCCTGCTGACGTCTGGGAAGCTATTCACAGGTTGGGTCTGCGAAGGAGGCTGGCGAGGACGATTCCGCGAACACGACTGAAGGTCCGAGGACAATATTCTTTCTGTCGAGTGTCACTGTCCTCTCGCTATGGATTATATTCGACCAGTTCCTTTTCGCTTTTCAATTCCAACCGGCTCGTTCTCTCCCTCGAAGAGGAAAGGGTTGAGCGACTGGTGGAATTGGCCAAAGTAAGGCGCCCGATCTTGCTTGGAGGAGACATGTAGACTTCTGATGTTTCGCCAGCGCTTTGTCGTCTCCACCTTTTACGCAATCTGAGAATGTGGATCGAAGCGAATGGTCTGCAATGCCGGCAGGCTTTCGTGTAGTTGCTATCAAATTTCGCTGCATGTTTCTTAAGAAACAGTCTCCAGGAACTTGGCTGGGGGACTTTATGAGTAGGGGGAAAACCTAGCTTGAGGAATATATCAAGCGTGAGGTAAGAAATAAGATTTACTGAAAAGCAAAACGAAGATCAGAGAGTTTGCATCGAGTGATTGTCAAGTTCGTCCCGCACGAGCGCCTAAAAAGCACAAACTCTCTCAAGCAGGTTGGTGCAACATGTTTGCTCTTCTCTTCGCTTCATCGTCTTTCAGAGCAATCGAAAAGCAAGAACGGACGAACAGTTTAAACCTACCTCGCATAGCAGTCGCTTGCGTGAAAGACGAGCATGAAAGAGACCATGCCTCCGAGGACGTTGTAGATGTAGTTGCTGATGTAGGGGAAGCGCCCCGTCTCAAAGGCGCCGTCGAAGTTCTCGTGGTTGAACTTGACCGAGTAGTAGATGATCGAGACAACAATGTTGACGACCATTAGGAACCAGAAGAAGGCGCTGGTGAAACACATCTTCAGCACGGTGCCTGGGACGAACAACAGAGGCAAAGGGTGAGACTGAAGCTGAAGCCTTGACAACTTGCAAACACGACAGCTTGTTCTGGATGATGTTGGGATTTGAAGTGAGCGGCCCGTGCCTGGAACGCAGAAGCTATGAAGTGTTTTCACGATTACGGAGTCGGATGAGAAGTTTGATAGAATGGAAGCAGACGAAGGCTCTTGTGAACCACATCTTTAAGACAGTGCCTGGTACAAATGTCGGAGGCAAAGGGTCAGGCTGATGCTGAAGCTTTCAAAGCTTGCAACCACCACAACCCGGTTTCCCAAGAATGCAATCCGCTCCCGCCAACGTCCAACTGTTCCATCCAAGTACCTCTTTGAACTTTCAAACTGGTGAGAAGCTGGAAAGAGCGCCCGTGCCTACAAGCAGTACCTGTTGAAATTTCATTCCTGAGCCTCAGAGGGTTTTCTAGTTTGTTGCTCGTGGAGAATCTGGAAGAGCAGGCCGGTGCTTTGAAATGAAAGTAGCTGAATATACAGGTCAGTATGGTCACAGCACCCCCATGCTTGAAAGCCTCGGTTGTCGAACCTGATAACGATGGGAGTCAGAAAAGACTGCTTGTAGAGAACGCTTTGAAAAGGGTGCCTGGAAAAGATAACGGACAAAAGATGATGCCTGGATCTGGTTTCTCAAGTCTTGGCTCGACTAAGTAAACCACTACACAAGGCGCTCGTGAAACTACCCTGAAGGCCCTCCCGCATGAATTAATAGCAAGATAGAAGTTGTGCGGAATGTTGAGTTACGGAAGATTGAACCGGATCAAAAGCGGTGGATAACTTTTTCAGCATATCTTGAGGGCATAACGCAACAGGCAGGATCGAATCGGCACACGAAGGGTGGAAGCTTTAAGGTGTAGATTCCAAAGTGATTTCAAGCCCCAACCTCACCGTTCTGACCTCAGAACTTGCGAAGCACCGGTTCAGACCGTTTCAGTCAGAGCTAATGAAAGATAGCACTTTGCTAATCAGGTCACATTTCTGATAACGTTACATAATCGTCCAATTCTGGAGAACCAGAAAGGCGCTCATGAAACGACCCTCAAGGACCGCAACTCTGTTCAGAGGCTACTGGAGAGGCCAGCTTCGTTTCGCTCCTCATGCTCGTCTCTGCCTTCTTTCGATCTTTTCCACTCCGAATCCGACTTCGAAACGACCAGAGACCCGCCACAGTCGTTTCGACTTTCAGCAACCGTGTGCTTACGATCAGAGGCGGACAGGTTCCAGCAGAAGGGGATTCATCAGCAAAGAGGGGATTTGTGCTTTAAACCACCAGCAAACCTTGATAAAACATCAGCGTCCTGAACTTCTACGTCAACCAGATGGTGTGAGCTTTCAAATGCGGTCCTTCAACCAACAGGACGGCTTCTGTTGGCTACATAAATAGATCAGGCAGTACGAGATTTATGCGTGCTTTGTACTTAGAACAAAGATAGAGGGGTGAGTCCCAAGCAGTAACCAATGAATAGCAAGAGGTTCGAAGCCTTGGATAAGAAAACTTACCTGAGAATGTGAAGACGTGCTTTAGGTAGTCATTTGGGTCGTAGAGGAATGTGGAGGGAGCAATCTGCAAGTGCAGAAACGTTCACTTAATCAGCGTGAAGCTCCGTCGCACAATCCGAGGGCAAAGTTCCCAACCTCTGTCCCAGAAGCATATACGAAAGCTGTAGCAGGACCATGGCCGAAGGGATTGCAGGGTCAAACTCTCTATTTGGAAAGCCCCTTTCTTCGAAGGCAGAGGCAACCTGTCTGGATAAGTGCGAATCTGCAACACCAGAAAGGGCTTTTCAAAGTGCAAGGTTTCATTGAATTACCAGATCTCTGGGTGTTTTCTGTTTGGTACAGTAAAGGGAGAGAGGAAGAGCTGATCTTGGAGACGAATATATGGCTTGCACGAGCACATGAAGGTGACGTTCGTTTTTGCAATCGAGACTAGTTTCGAAGAGTTTTGAATCACTTGACGCGGAATTACGGCGTGACCTGTCAACAAGTATTGAGTCTTGCGGACCCTTCTTTGACAATGCTTTGCTTGCGTTACCGTACACTTCCAAGCAACAGAACCAAATCTATTCAAAAGCGCTACTTCAGAGGAAGCGTTGCAAAAGATCAGAGCTCGGGAGATCGTCAAGTGGATATCACTTTCAGCAAGCTGTGAAGTGCCAAGTATGCCCAGAAGCTAGTTACATTGATAATCTACAGACCTTGACAGATCCTGCTCCCCAAAGGCCAGCATTCAACAAGCACAGCTTGACCCCACAGAGTTTCTAGCTTCCAAGTCCAAGTCCCTGAAACTGCAAAGCGTACAACTTCGCGCACAGTGCCCCCTCCTGAGCACAATTGACTGCTCAAAAACCTTAATGCGATACCTCAACCACTTTATAGACGAGTTTAATCTGACCTTGCCCTCCCTCCTGAGCTCCTCCACCGCTCGCATGTACACGTTCTCCGTTAGCGGCTTGAACAGGTTGCCATCGTTGTTCATGGCCGCCGGCAAGTCCGGCACAATTTTCCCCCCGTCGACCTCCATACCCCCATCGACCTCCATACCTCAACACTGGTTCTATAACCACTGGTAAGATGGCTGGTCAGGACAGCCTGCACAACAAATCAGTGCAGTGATGAGTGGTGTTGCTTCTGAACTGCTCGTTTTTGGAGTGAGTACATTTTGTAACCTCTCCTTTCTTGTCATATCCATTTGTTGCAGAGATGGAAGCAGACTGGCAGAGTCTTTGCTGGTCAAGTGTGGGCCAAAAACTGACTGGAGCTAGCTGCAATGGAGCATGATGGGGGTGATCAGCAACAGAGGCTGCAGCTTGCCAGGCACCCCCTGCTTTTCAAGTAGCCTGGGGGGCGGCAATGCTAGTTAACATTCAGGTGGACAAAGATGACGCTCCAAGATGGCGCCATGAAAAGTGAGAAGGTCTCTATAATGATGCTAGTTCAGGGCTGGTGCTCCTGGACCCATCCCAGGAGCAACAGGCGACAAGGATATCCGCGGAGGAGTGTGGGGGGGTATGATCTGACTGCTTCAAAGCTGGCACCGATTTCACTTTGAATCCTAATGGAGCACGCCAATGCCTAGTGTGCAAGGCATACAAGGCAGCAACAGGCAACTGGCAGAGTGAAGCGTGGAACATTAGAGGAATCCCTTCATGGACTGTGGGCCAACTTGGAACTTGCATTCACAAGTGACTACCTTTGGCAAAAATCATCTACAGAGGCTTTGGCTCAGACCGGGTAAGGGTTTCTCACAGCGTTTGTCAGGTTCGTTGAAAAACTGCTTCAAGCAAAGGCTTACGATGTTACCAGACTTCTCCCATGGCCGGTCTGGCCAACGTCGTACTTCAGCTGTTTCACATTCTATTTAAAAACCAGATTTTGGGGCACAGATCGTTGAACGTTTGGGGATTGCACGAGTCCTCAATCCATACGTATGGCTGAGCTTCCTGAAGGACCAGCAAGACCGCATAAATTCGGACGCTGCTGTATTATGGTGGTAAGAACAGACACACCTAAAAACCCCCGTCTAACCCTTGTATGACTCTTCTCAGCACGACATTTTGCATAACAATGTCAGCTGTCAGAATGTGCCAAAAAGCTCTGGCAAAATGTGCTAAGAGAGGCCTAACCGGAAAAGACCTGACTCAGAAGTTGTAAGCTGGAACAACAACCACCAGAAGGGAGCACTCCATTCACCCTTGCTTCACAAAATCCAGGCCGCAAACCAGAAGCTTCGGGTCATACAAGAATAAACCTCAACCTGAAATTATTTCCAGACCTAAACTGTCCCCAGACCACGATCTCTCCACCAAGAGTGTACTTGAAGCAGGTACGCACAATGCGTCAAGATGGTGCACATACGGGGACCTTCAGCAAAGTCCCTTGCGGCTAATTTCTCCTTTCCTGCTGGTGCTTTCTTGATGCTTATACAAAAGCCTCTGGTGATGCAGAATGAAGGTTGAAGCAACACTGATGGTTGGTCATCACTGTAGTCATTTGGCTTCTTAAAGTCCTGGTGTTAGAAAACTGAATATGCTGAGTGTCATAGAAAGGGCCTCCTGTGTCTCCTCCGCATCACCACATCAGAATTGGCAGGGTTCAGCCCAGCTTGCATCTTCACAACTGCATGACTAAAAAGCACTCGCAGCAACAGCAAGTAAAATGGCCCTCTTAAGGGCACTATTGACCAACTTGGGCAGTCATAGGTTGCACTCCTACACACCAATATTACAAGCTGTGTAGATTCCTCTAGAGCCCAGCAACTCTTGAGAGGCCCATCAAAGCTGCACTGGGATCCAGAGGGAGCTTTCTGTGCTGCTCTTTCGAGCACCTAAAGCGCAGAGGAAACCCAGGACAGATGAGAAGGAAAAGTAAAATTTCACCGGATTCAGACGTCTCAGCCTTTTAGTTTTCAGAGTTCTTGAGCTGTAGCATTTAGTGTGGTCTTTGTGCAGCCTGCAGGATCCTTCCATACAAGAGTAAAAATGAGTGGCTTGTCTAAGCACTCCAACCTTGGACCTTATGGGAACCGCCATTTGAACCATCATTACGAAAACAAAATCGTCAGCAAGGCTGCCAGAAGATGCGGAGGACAGTTGCACACACACTCGGCATACTGTTGATTGGACCAGAGGTAGAAAGAGGGCAAGAATGATGCAGTCAGAACCTACCTTTTTCCAGAAAATTGCGCGAGGTGCGAGTCTAGTTTTACAAGGCTTCTCGCATGCTGTTGCGCCGCTAGCACGTCTCAACAAAAACACATTCCTCTGCTTTGCAGATTCCAAGTTGCACGCCAATCTCTAGCTGCCCAGCTGTCACCTAAGGCCCAAGCGTGCTCAATGCTGATCTCCGTTTGCTGGCCCTTGTATTAAAGTGGCAAGTCAGCGTCCACCCTGGAGGCTCGCAGGAGAGCGTTCAGGAACGCTGACAGTGTTGCATGACGGAACACCTGAATGATTTTCATAATTTTAATTTTGGTCCGGCCCACTTTCAAAGGGCAACCCTGACTCACGGCCGTATCGAGAAAACCTCTCGTAAAGCCATCGGAAGCATATTGAACAAATTGCTCGATACGGCCGGCCGGGTATCGATCAAATTGTTCGTTTTCTGGTAGCGCCTATTGGGAAAAAGTCTCGATTTTTGGAAAGCCCCGGGCACACACTAAAACAAAAAGTACTTGCCCGGTTGTCACTCGCAGTGGTGTAACCCTAAGGCGGGAATGGCCCGGTTGCCCCAGGTAGTTGCCCGGTTGTTCGCCGGTTGCCCGCGAGACCCTAATGTCACAGGGAGGGCCCGGTTGCTTCTCGGGTGCCACGGTCCCTAAACTACTAGTCTAGAGGGGAAGTGTCCAGTGTCCCCGGGGAGTTGCAGCCGCCCACCGCCCCGACCAACCACCCATAGGGGTACCGTCCTTTATGTACCGCGATCCTGACGGTTGTGTGGACCGATGTTGTGGGTCGCGGCGGTCACCTGGATCGACGGCGGAGATCGTCGGGACCGACCACTGAAAGTACCGGAGATCTAGGCGCCTCGGTCCAAAAATCGAGCAATTTGCTCGATATGGCATTCTCCGTATCGAGCAAATCCTCCAATACGGCCCTAGCGAATACGATAAATTTGTCCAATACGGATCTACGGACATCGAACGATTTGCTCGTAAAACCAAAATGGCTTTACGAGGGATTTTCTCGATACGGACCGTGAGTCTGGGTTGCAAAGGGATACCACGGGGATACCACTACAGAGTAGACCTCCACATTGTCATTGGTACTTCCCCTGAATTGAGGTTGCCTGCGTGCTGCACAGCGTACGGCAAGTACCGTACGACCCGGTACCGTGGGTAGGTATCAGTTTTAATTCGGCACTACCTAGCCCCTAGATGTATCTGAAGTCGTCATTTGTACGGTAATTAGAGCAGGAGTTAGGCCTAAACCTAGATTGAGTAGTCTCGGGTCCCCGGGCTGGATTGCAAACCTAAAGGTTTACCAGCCAACCTTATAAATCTGTCCCCCGGGAAAAGCTAACTCAACATACCTAGTCGTATAACTCCAATATAAAATCGGAACCACCGTGTATATTGCGGAAAAAGGTCGATACGCATTGGTATTTCAACCTACCGGTACTAGGTACCAGTACCTACATTATGTACCAATTCATGCAGTCTGACACTGACAGCTCCGACTTTGACTCTTGCGTTTCCCCCCTTTCTTTACCAACCAGTACCGTACCGAGTACCGGAAAACTGTACCGTAGTGGCACGACCCATTCGCACCAAGCAATTTCGAAAATTGTTTTGTTTTTCCTTTTCTGTCTGATTTCGCACCAAGATTTTGGGGGATATTTTTTTTTCGCACAAGGGCAAATTTACAGTGTTTCAGCCCATTTCTAGGCGATTCCAGGAGCTTCATTTGGGTAATTTACTTCCAGTTCGCTTTTTCGCAAGGTCGAAATAATTTTCGAATTTGTCCGCACCAAGGCCTTACAACTGATTTTTGGTGCGAAAGGGTCGTGCCACTACGGGTACCTGGAAGTTGGAACCTGGGTCTTCATGCTCCACGCAAGGATCGAGCGCAGTAAATGCTTACGGTAGGTATGTTGTCGCGTTCCTAACTGGTCGTAAAAGCATCGATAAGCTATACGCCACTTGCCCGTAGCAGGTGCTTCCGATGCACCGGGCTGATGCGCGTCATGTGTCATTCTTCCAGGACTCGTTCCGAATGCACTGGGTCGGTCCTTCAGGCCCTTGCCGAGCCCGGAGGCTGGCCCCTGATACTCCTGATAGGTACTGCGTTGACTGTTCACGGTATCTCCAGACTCCGACCGGAAGACAGTAGGTGGCCGGTTCGTTGTTGTTGCTGTGCTGTGTTGTGTGCCTAGTCCCGACGACAATACACTATTATCTTCACCAGGCAAATCGTGCTGACATCAGCTGTCCGACACCCCCAACAAAGTTAATGCATGTTCACATCCTACGAAAATGGTACGGTTCGGCATTAGATTGACAAATCTCCTTTCGGAAGACTATCCACTTTCAAGCGCACTGGGGCTACTAAGTCCTAGCTGCCCACTGCTTTGTATATTGGTATTGTTATTATTGTTATTGGAGTTGTCTCCTAGAGGGGTCTCTTTCCACGTTCAAATTTTCAACGACCCCAGCAACAAAGTGGATGTGGCTGTAAATCCAGTCATGGGCTAGTGTAAGCAATATCGACGTTTGCAATAGAGCTCG
Source organism: Klebsormidium nitens (assembly GCA_000708835.1). Classification (NCBI taxonomy): domain Eukaryota; kingdom Viridiplantae; phylum Streptophyta; class Klebsormidiophyceae; order Klebsormidiales; family Klebsormidiaceae; genus Klebsormidium; species Klebsormidium nitens. Next base: position 15,873 of record DF237418.1, on the reverse strand, counting down.
ATGCAACGTTTCCATCACATGCATGGGCGAAGAGACACACAATTCATCATGTATGCCATGAAAAGCTTGGCCACTGCATGATTTGGCTAGCTTCGGCGGATGTGAAAAAGGAGGAGAAAAGGACCAATGCTGCAGAGCTACGGTCGCGCGGCCAGTTCAATATTGTTGTTTGCCGCTGCTTGATCATATGTTATTTTCTTCAATCCGAGCGCTAAAATACCATATTGGCTGTGTAATTTGCGAGCTGTAGTGTTCTGCAATGTACATATGTCACGCGGTCTAGCTTGGGTCGTTGTGGTAACATGTCGATAACATACTAGTCACGTCTTGGCGCACTTGGCTAAAAGAAAATTACATGGCATCTCATGTCACTCATATGCATCATACATATCATCTATGATCCCGTACATAAGAAGGTCAATGGATGGTGTTCCATAGCATATGCGCATATGCAAACCATTGACACTGTGAAAAGTTGATATGCCAGGGCCAGGCAAGAGGTGATGTACTCTATATGTTGTTGAACAGGCTGGAGATTGGCATGGGGACCCCAAATCAGGGCCACGTCAAAAAAATGTGCCGCCCCAGTGCTGCCTAACATGCATGCTGCGCAGCGCCGGGGGAAATGTAACTCCCCTTCAATGCTTTTCTATCGTATACTTATCAGTGGAAATAGAACCGCTAATGGCCATGCCGAATTTGGAAACTTTTGCCACAGTTACGCTGCAACGAACCAGATAGCCTGCTTTACAATCAAACATCATGCCGACAAGTAAAGTCTCCTGATGTTGTCAACTTCCATAGGCATCAACGTAACCGGACAACGTTCATACTGCAAACAGAAGGAGAGTATTTTTAGAAAGATCCATTTCCGCAGATACACTGTGCTTGCAAGGTCGCCTCCATTATACGTCATGCAAACCCAAAACTCGTCATCTTATAAAAGAAGAAGTTCATCCCCCATTTGTCTGTGCCAAACTCACTCGGAACACAAGAAGATATATTCACCCCAGGTTTTGAAATCATATGGTTCTAGCCACAGTAAACTTGCCTCCTTCCAGATTGGAAAAAGTGCGCCTTACCTGATTCACGTACTGGAATATACAAGGGTAGCAGAAAACAAAGCCCGAGAAAGCCGCCATAGCTGGGTTCGTCCGTGGCCGCTGGCATAACGGGCACAGGTGCTTATCGCGGGGGAGTGAAATGCCCCCCTCCGCGGCCTTCGGCGCCGGTGGGGCTGGAGGGGGGGGGAGGATCGTCGGCGTGTTGACCCGCTGCTCGGCTGACGTGTACCACCACTCGAGCATCTGTACATGACGGCAGACAGACAAGTCATGAGCAAAAGTATGATTTCAAGTCAAAGAGTATGAAAAAGTCGGCTTCGCTGACGCTGTGAGTGGAAAGAGGAGAGAGACTCAGCAAGGACGGCGCTGGGTGGGTTCGGCCTGCTCGCTGCCTGGCTGGCAAGTTTCAATTCTCTCTGCAAGAACGACATGTCCGCTGAGCTTCATTTGTAGTATTACGCCAAAGCCTTGTCGTTTCGATCCCGACCTTGAAAACATTCGACACCGTCAATGATCTTTAGAAGAAGCGGTTAAAGATCAAAAGCTTTGAAACACAGAACTTAGACCCGCAACTCCTCATTCCGCTGCAAGGGGTCCAGATCGGAGCACGCGTGGAGTTCCATCCGGTGACGGATTCTCCCTGGCCTCGGAACCATATATGGCTCTGTGAAAGCAGACTGCACTTTCTGTTAGGCAATCTCTCTTTCCTCGTTGGCAGTATTGCACATTCGGTGAAACCTGGCCGCCTGACCCGATAACCGATTGGGACCGATCGCAGAACGTGCCCGACGGGCAGAACGTGGACCCTTTGATGACGCAAAGTGACTCCATCGGACGGCTCAAGATCTGCGCCTACGCCTTCAGACATATTTTACGATCGGCTCTGACCGGACTGACTGGCTAGGCATAGCAGAACTTGGGCCTTGCGATGAAGGACTTCGGGGTCATCGAAGGGTCTAAGTTCTGCGCATCGGGCAGGTTCTGCGATCGGTCCTGATCGGTTCTCCGGTCAGGCGGCCAGATTTGACCGAACGTGCAGTACTACTTTGGCGTTAGTGCGGACGATCAGGAACAACCCCGCTGGACCTTGGAAGACAAAAACCTCGACTACTTCTACAGATTGGCTTGGCAGAGGCTATCGCTTCTTTCCTCTCGGCCCAAGTGAATAGTAGACCCGTGAAACGGAGCAGCAGAAACCGGAACATGACAAAAACAGCAGACGTCGCCTTGAAGCCGCCCAGTTCACCGTCTGATGTTCAAAGCATCGGCGGTGGAAAGGGCAGTCTCACCTTCGGCGCTCAATCCATCTCTGCCGCGATCAAGCAACCGGGAGGAACTTTGCGCTCCTCACGCTGCTTCTAAAATTACGTCAAAGCTTTAGAAGCGTGATTTCCTTCTGCAAAAGGAAACTAAGCGAGAAATAGGCCCTGTCACCTCACCTTGAACAGGAAGACCGACACTATGAGCCCGTTTCGTAACGAGTCCAAGAACGTGTACCCCGTTCGGAAGACGAAGCGCTGGAGCCACTGAAGAACCGCGGGGCCTCGTAACCGGCCGAACTCGCCCCGGCGCAGCTCTTCCGACCGTTTTGCGGCGGCAAGCTGCGGCGAAACGGGGCCCACGGTCAATACTTGGACTTTCTTGGTCAAGAGATTTTTGAGATGCCTCTAAATGGCGCTAACCGGTACTCCCGGCGATCGTAAACCGAGGGTTAGCAGCCACTGCTGTCGGAAACGGTCGGAAACTTCTCGAGACGGTCTTGAGTGCGGTCGAGGAGTGTCGGCAAGCGTCGTTAAAGGAAGAGATCGTTTGAAGTGCATATGATCATATAAGGAGAAAAGTGCGAGAAGCGACACTTTAACCAATTGCTTCTTTCTCTTCCCGTCCAGCTGACCGACGTAGCGAAGTTCTCAAAGTTCAAGATCTGTCACAAAAGCTAAAAGATCCAGATGACGTGACCCCTCTCAACATTTGACCTCACGAAAAGGACAAACTGTTCGTCCAAGCGGTTCTATTCATTTCGAATGAAAGGGAGACGACATCGCGCCCCTATCCAAGGAGACTCCCTGCTTCCTCCGGATTCCTGGAAACGCGTAAACGCGTTCACAACGTCAGGCACATCTTTTTCCAGTTCTTGCAAGACGAAACCTACAGCGGTTGTAGGTGGATCCGAAGAAACTTTACCGACCCCGCCCCATCGACCATCAAACCTTCGGATGGATGAACGCTAAAGCCCAACAACCAGGACGTCAAATGCGACTTACCAGCTCTTGCCCCGTCGATCGCCGCACGACAACGCCCGCCCCCCTCAGCATCGGCGAATAGTACCTTGTCACGTCCAGCAGGTACATAAGCTGGTACCCGAAGCATAGCCCCTCCACCGACGTATGTATAAGCGGGTAGGCCCTCGCCATCGCCTTTCCCAGCCGAACACGCCACCCCTGCCAGGTTTCGAGCGTAGCCGTTTCGGACGCTTCTATTTCGGAATCGAACGGGTCCTCGCCTAGAAGGGCGTCTGTGCTCCCGTCCCCGTTTGCGAAACCGTTGGCGTCGGCTTCGCCTCCTTGCCAGATTCCGCTCTGGAGGGTGCCCCTTCGGTCAGCGGAGTACGCCGCCCGAAACTTTGTGCGGAGGTAGGGAAGTCCGACCTGTTGGAAGGAAAGCGGTTGATCAAGACACACCGTTGAAGACTACCGGCCCATGAGTCAATCAAAATTTCGACGACCAATCCTTTCGGTAGTTCTGGCGGCGGACACCAACTTTGACGGTTTCTGTCAACAGCTTTCTGGTGACATCCAAAATCTTGGGCACTGTAACACCGTGGACTCCACGAAAAACTCCGCAACGCTGTCTAAGAGAGGATCATGTCAGCTTGCGCTGACCAACAGTGAGGCTTAACACTAATATCTATATCCTAGAATCAACTGCTTGCGTCATGCAGTCTTTGACGTGACAGGACGTGTGATGGATAAGCTCGTGCGCACATATACCGGGCGTCTTGGTTGCAAAGCGGCCTACATGAACGAACTTTCTGCTCACCTACGGTCCAGCATCAAGATGAAGCGGACGCATCGATTTGCTGTAAGTGAAAGAGTTGTTGACAAACATCACGCCTCTACTCTGTTGCGGAGTGCTGCTGTGGCAATAGATGAGTCCTCTACAAGTGTCGCAGACATTACACTTTGCGTGTGGCTTTAAGATCCTCTCTGGGCAGTTTCCACAGCTCACCAGGAAAAGTAACGAGAGAAGGCGCTGTTTCCGTCCAAGGCCAGAACTAGGGGGGGCGTTCCGTTGCTGGCCAGGTGGCAGCGCCTGGACGCGTGCAGGCGTTCTCCTCAACCCGTACAGAGCTTCCGCAAATGACGCGTCTGGCAACAAGGAATGAAGCAAAAATGTCTCCACTTTGCGGTGTGCTTGCCGATGGAACCATCGGAAAGAACACATCATGCAGCTGTCGGCTCCACAAACAGGTCCTTCACAGCGAGACTTTCAATTTCGTCCAAAGCGCCGAACTAACCCCTCTCTAGCATCTTGGACACATGTACTCAACATCCTTGCTTTACCAATCAAACTAACTTAGATGCTTTTATCAGTGGACTAGGAGCTCACCTTGCGTACGCAGGCTGTGGTACTCTAGAGCGAGCATCAGGACAGCAAACGCTTCGTCCGCATGGTCAAGAACCTTGTGCAAAGCCGGCTGGCGCTGAGCCAGGACCTGGGGTCAGGAATAGCTTGAATGAGCATCAGTGGCATCTGAAACATTCAAATCTACCCTTCAATCCTCCAATCGCAATCATGCTTTCTAGGGCTTTCACAACTAAACAAGATTGAGGGGTCAAAGGCACCAATCGACACCAGAAAGCAGTGGTATACGTTATGCCATCAGAGTCTGACAGTGTTTGTTAAGGCGTTGCATGGTTCATCACCGAAGGTATAACTTTCAGACTTCTTCATTCCATAGCAATTGAGATCAAGTGAGAAGCAGCCCTGCCAGTCTTTGCAAGCCAACACTTCAGAGCACTGAAGACGCCCTCAAACACTTCAATTGCAATGGGTGATATTCATCTCAAAACTATCGAGGAGGCTGCAAACGCTAGTGCCTTACTGCAAGCGAATACTGCATGGCGGTCCGCAGGCTCAGGGGCAGATGCTCGGTTGCCGACATCTCGAAGAATGTCGGGCGGCTGCCATCGCCGCCCACTTGAAAAAGCATGGCCTCTGCTCTGCTGAAATTGCTGCTTTTGCTCTGGCTGTAGCGCCGTCAAGAAAAGGGGGTAAGGACGGATCACCGTACGCCCTACATCCAGGAAAAGCGTGCACATACAAGCATCTACTGTCTAGGTAGGTATAGTACGGTATGTGATCCCTGAGGCGTTGCTGAGTTTAGGGTTAGGGTTTGAGCGACCATTATCAGGCAAAAGTTTCGAGTTGATCAGCAACAACAACATTTCTTTCGACGTTTCGTCTCAGATCCACATCCGTTCTACAGGCGCTCTATTGCAGTTCGAGTTTGCGTCAATGCTGGAAGGCGCTAAAGCGTGGCAAATGTCAGATGAAGCGGTCATTCTTAAACGTCTTGGTTAGCAGCGATAGTGACGCTGAAGTTGACTTGGAAGAGCTAACCACTGAGTTCACAAACATGTCGATCAGCGCGGCGCTTCAGGTGCTCAACGCGAACAGAGTCCTAGACTTCGGCAGTGATGAGTGGGGAAGGGCAGATGCACACGTTCCTCTTGTTTGGTACGATGAAGAGTGCGCCAGCAAGCCCAGATTTATGAGCATTAAGAAGGATCGTGTTGAAGGTGAGAAATTACACCATAGCAGCGGGATTGGCATCTAGTGTCGAAGTTTTGCTGAACATTTCTTGTCATCTGAGAGATATTTGGGGTGCTCTGCAGGGCTACTGCTTTTCGAAGGAACCTGTTCAAAAAAAAATTTGTTGGGTATGGACCCCCCTTTCCATAATCTGCTCGGTGCGTTTGTTTAGATGAAGCTGTAGCATTTACTCCGCAGCTGAAACTGCCTTGGACTATACACTCTTCTAGGGATTGTACTCTTTGGAATCCTGTCAGAATCTGTAAAGGGTCACAAACTACAATCATACCTGTTTGCAGCTCTCACTTTCGAGACGCTCAGCAAAATTGCGTGGATGAGCTGGGCAGATGTTAAGGACGAAGCGGAAGAACACTTTGGGGTAAGTTGCAAGCTGGACCATCGGCATTGGTCGTGCAGTGCGTTGCAAGCCCTATCTTGGACTTCTCTGTCTACTCTACTTGAGCACCTTCTTGTCAGCTTGCTTTTGTCAGTGTAAGTCTCATGCAACCTGAGCCTTCATTTTGTTACAAGAAACTGACTTCATTTGTGGACTTTGTTTTACAGAAAGATCAGTCGAAGGAACTGAAGCGGAGGAAGTGGTGGCTTTGCATTCCGTCACCACTTTCCCAGACTCCGCTACAGGCTTTTAAGCTGCTTGTGAGGGATGGGAAGCCAGAGCGGGTGAAGGTCGTACTGCGTGCTGCTGAACCGGTTGCACTAGATGACACACGGGCGTTTGCAGAGGAGTACCATGTGAGTTGTTCTGCGATCCTTTGACAACGGATTGTCAAGGGCATCTTTTGTATTTCTGGGCTAAGTGCAGGTGGAACTTGCAGCGATTGCGTCTTCTTTGCTGGAATGATCGCCAGTGTATCTTCAAGGGCCGAAGTGAGGTGGTGAGGAGGCGCCTCCCAGCGAGCTTCGTCTATTGCCTGCGTTCATTCAGTGGTTTGCAGCAGGTTCAGACCGTAAGTGCCTGAGAAACTTGAGCTTGTTCAGGGTCTATATTGCACTATATTGCACTGATTGATGGAAACCAAGAGGTGGAGAAAGAGTGAGCATACGATCTGCTCAGTCTTCTGCATTGATGATTCGCGCCGAGCATGAGCTGGAATGCCTCCTTGTTCATGCAATCTCTGGTTAATGTGCAGCTGGACGAGCTCCAGCAACTGATGCAAGAAGTGGAAAGAGAGAAAAAGCCCCGCGCAGGTCCCTCAACACCCTCAAGCGACAGCGCCCATGGCGAGAGAGAGGGCCAAGAGCCGCTCGTCGAGCTGGGCGAGAGTCTGCTGAGCAAGGAAGAGGAGGCCACGACAAGGGAAGCGATCGAGTCGGAGCTTGTGGAGGTTGACGAACCAGGTAAGATGCGTCAGCCGAGCAGATGCACAACTTTGGACACACTTAGCGTGAGACAGAGCCTTGAAAAGCGAACGTGGCTTTGCTCGTGCTAAGGCATTCTTCCCAAGGTAAACCCTCGGAGCCAGGGCATGTTTTGCTAATCCACAGGTTATCTGAGCTTGGTTTCAAGCTCTGATTGCGACTGAAAGGTGTTAATAAAGGCCTGTTGTTAAAATGGTCGCCTGCAGGCTTCTGCTTGCACAGTCTGGCAGAAAAGAGAAGCCAAAAAAAAACGACTCGGAAAAGCGATTGGAGTTCATCTAAACAGACTGCGCAACAAGGCGTTGTTGCGCCCTTGAGGAGAGCGCCTGTTACGCAGCATCCTTGTCTCATAGTCGTCCGCAGATGCGAAGGGCAGCCTCATAAGGATTTCAACTTCTCTGTTGCTCTGCAGGGTTTCCGCCGTTCCGCGTCAACATCATCTCAGCGACACCGCTTCAAAATACTGTCATTATGTTCCTGGAGGCGAACATTGACGTCCGCTGGCGAACAACCTCCGACCTCGCTCAGCTTTGTGCCAGACTCGGGATCGACTTCGCCAAGATGCCTCGGAAGTACGGCAGCATCGAGGCCGGAAAAGAGACAGCGCATTATGAGCCCGTAAAAAGGCACATGGAGGCGCAAGCGAAGCGCATTGGCCAGGTAGCTAGCAATTTGTCCCGTTCGCTTTTTCAGGGGGTTGGTTGAGTGATTATTCTGAAACGTTTCTTGAGATCGTCATTTTCAGCAGAGTCTTAGGGGGCCTTTCTATCTTCTGCAAGATAACTTGCCACAGGGACCTCAATCAGAAAAGAACTACACCTTCTTTTACATTTCTCTTGGATCTGCTTGGACTACCTTGGTCCGCCACGAAGTGTCTACGTTGCGCATTACAACCGCTGCGGAAAGCAGATTCCATCGATCAGTGAGGGATAGAGAGTCAGCTCATGCTGCCTCCAGAACCTTGAAAGCTCGCTGCTAACAAATGCACGAAGGGCACGGCTCTGAGCTGCTGAGCAGCGTTTGGTCAATCACCGATCTTCTTCGGATGATCCCTCAGCTTGCTGTAGCAGTCTGATGCAGCCCGGTACAACGTCTTGAACTGAGCGAAACTGGCCTTCACCATAGCTCGCTGGTCTTTGATATTATAATCGCCTCTACTGACGCAGATTAGAAGCTGATTAATGCTATATCGCATACCGTGGATCGCGTAACAATCGCTTGAAGGCAAAGCTGAAATCGCATTCACTTCGCAGGCGGCCTATGTGGCAATCGTTTCAGACAAGAGCCCGGCGACGCTGCTGAGCACGGCTGTCCGGACGAAGTCCTACATTACGTACAACGTGGGCTACCCCGACCTGGTTCTGTCAGCCGTGCCTCTGCAGAGCACCCGTCATGCGATGACGTCAGCCGTCGCGAAAGAGCTCAAGACCGAGGTCACGGGGAGAAACGTGGAGCAGGTTGGGTCGCAGGTGAGTGGGGAGTACTTAGAGACAAAACATTCTTGCAAGGCTCTTGTTTGCGGAGGAGGTCCTGTCAAGTTCGTTGCGCTTGCCGCCTCAGACGACACGCTCTAAAGTCTTTCAGTATTCCGCGAACAAGGCAAGGTCGGGTTTGTGTACACAAGCCGGCCAGATGGACTGCTCCAAATTGCGCGTTCGTCATCGTCTTGGCTGCCTTTGCTGCCGTCTAGCCAGGACGATGTTTCCTCGCTGAACCGGGCCCAGAATTTTGATGAAGGTTCCTTGCCGAGTTCTGCGCCTGGTCAAAATTCTGTTGACCACTTTTATGTGAACTGGTCCGCTAGCAAACCAAGGAAAGCTTCCCGCATCGGGAACGTCTCTGACGGTTGCAAACAAATCAGGATGCCTTCGTTCAACCAATTTTTCACATGCAGGTCTGCCTGCAGTACGTCGGGTTCTGCCCGAGGGCCGCGGCTCCGCCGCTCGCCACAGGTGGGGACCAACACAGTCCAAACCAGGTCGTCGCTATGGTCACTAAGCGGGGTGCACTCAGCGGCGGCGGACCCAAGTACGTGATGGACCTCTACAAGGACATCCCGGCGGAAATGTGCATGGCTCTAGAGATAGGCTGGGCGGCCAAGGCGAGGGACTTCGCAGCTGGGGATGTCAATGTCTTCCCGCTCGCGATCGTGGAGGGCTACCGGTATATGAAATCTGTCATGGTGGAAGGCTCGCGCTCGGTGCTGACAAAAGCATACAGAAAAGCCAAGGAGCTGATGGCACCCGAGTTGCTTGCCAACGAAGACCTCGCATCGGATGCAGTTTGGGACGGACTTTTTCCCGAGTAACATCTAGCCGACCCTCGTGGAGAAGGGAATGGACATCGGGCATATCGTAGAGACATCTTTTCGTATTGTGGCAGTTGTGACGCTCTAGTTTTACGAGTCTTTGCATGTGCCAAGACTCTTCGACTCTCAAAGACGATGAATTGGAATGTGGGCGAAGCTTCAGGCACTTATCCGGCCTTGTATGATGGACTGAGAGGCGGCCATTCGAGCGTGCTATAAGCATGTCAATGATGGTTGGTCATATGCGTGTGGAGGTGATCGAACGTGCTTGTATGCATGCATCCCACTCGTGCGGGCCGGGCGCGGTAGCGTTTGTCACTGCAAGTACTAGCTAATCATGAGCGGCACAACATGCCGTGCTTACCGATCCGCACATTAACAATTGTAGCTTACATACAAAATGTCAACGCGCACGCTTCAGTCGTTCGCTCACATGCATGCATGGACCGGCCGGTGGCGGCGGCGCGCCAAGATGGGTGTTATCGTAGGATCGTGACATATTTACGCTTTGGCCGGGTGCCAGCATGTGCGATACCAATTGCCATGCCAGGCAACATACACAAAAATTCTGACGTCGTCTGATTGACTTGACGTCCGTCTGAATCCTAAAGTGCGATTCAAAAACGACTTAAGGTCACTGGCCACTGGAGTATCAAGTAACCCCCAATGCTCCGATCAATTATCGCAAGGAAGAGGAGTAGTCTCGCTCGATCGAGTGTGACAAGTGTGAAAAGTAGGTACAGATTCTGCTACTCGAGCCCTATGAGCTGCTTCGATAAAGGCGACAACCGTCTTTATGCTGGAATCTATCCGGGACTGCATGCAGTCTATGACAGAGCGCGTGGCATGCCATGGTCTGAACAGCAGCCGAGATGATCGATCGGACGCAACATGTACAACACGACATCGCAACCCATCTACTTGCTGCCCCTTTTTTGCTCATCAACCGGCTCTTGTTTCACAGATCATCGACCCCTAGCCAAGAAGGAGGCCCACTGAGCCCGACTTGCCCACAATTAAGCCGTACTTTTGAGGCCAGTATTCACTAACATTACCAAAACCAATCTACCTGCGTCCTACAGACACCTTTGTGGCTTACACTGGTTCAGGACAATGCGGCGAGCTCGCCCTCGATCTAAGTAGCAACTTCAATGTTTTTCAATGAAACTCTAGCTTCCCGTGAGGGACATTGAGGGGCGCCAAGTGCGCCAGACAACATGGTCTTGCCCGTGGCCTCATGGGCGGCCTGGAGGGACAACGGAAGCAATTTTTAAAGAGACCGTAAGAAGATACCAGAACCTGAGGCAACAAGCAGATGACTGGTTGGCAAGGAACGACGAAAAGTCGGAGAGAGGCAGACGGGTCGGGGAAGACAGGGCTGAGGAAAACCATACGGACAGCCAATCAGTTCTTTTGAACGAAACAGTGCTAGGAGAGATGCTCCTAGCCCCTTGTCTGCCAAATCTCTCAGACATATTTGCAACTCAGTCCGTTACAATCAGCTAAGCCCTCAAGCGGACGACTTTGTTAAGAAACGGAGACATTCGCGAGTAGTTTTTCACGACGGATATTGCCGCGCAGGGCACGTAGTATGGAGATGCTGTTCGCCAACGAAGGCTTGCTCACCTTCATCTTCTTGTTGCCCGCTTGCTGCGCTTGGGGGCCTTGTTTATAGAGAGGTATGCCTCGGTAGGCTGCCCAGAGCGTTTGCCGTCGTTGCATCATCATTCGCGCCTCGTCCCTCATGTTACAGAGCACACCCCGCAACAGCGACGCCGAAGTCCAGCCAGGCAAGTGGTCTCCACGCGGAAACCCCGAGAAGTCGCCGTAGCGCACAGGGGAGGCATTGTAGGCCCAGCAGCTGGGGACGAAGCGGTGGCGGCCCAGGTGGAGAGGAATTGTCGAGCCTGATCAGTCAACGGGTCTTTATTTTTCAGAGGGCAAATACTTCTATCCCGAACGGTGGGCGACCTTACATTCAGTTGGTTATAAATTAGGCATGCCCTTTCTTTCATTCAACGCAAAAAGAGGTTAATACCCAACCCATCACACAACAAAAGGGAGTTTAGATCACATCCCACGCTTAAATTTGAACGGGGACCGGGTTCACCAAAGTTGACTTGGTGGGTCCAAATTTGCCGGCAGCGTGATGACGTTACCAATGTTTAGTATGTTGATCTTGATTTGCGGAAAGACGAGTGTTTTCTGTTTTGCACAGACATCACATCGTGGACCATCTGGTGAAGCACAACTGACTGCGACAATTGGTTCATCGCCGAAAATCAGACTTTGCCCTCTGTTCCGCTTGCGAACGCACTGATCGACCCGCCAAAACGAGAGCGGATATTGTGCGGCGACCAGGCAGCGCTCAGGGCAAACGGGAACTTCAATTTAAGCTTTGAGAACTGATGGCGAGCAAGAAGACAAACCTTTCGGTGGCGGTAAATGAACCTTTTAGTGGTGCCCACAACAAGGAGATAACAAAAGTTACACGTTCAGGCATGCCTCCGGGAAGGGCTAGCAGCTGTTATCGAGCATATGACCACAGGCAAACCGTGGCAACGCTCTCAATACCAACCAGATAAGAGATGGCCTCGAGGCTGCATTCAACCAGTCTCGACCCCTGTCTTGAACCAACAAGCGGCTCCAGCGACCGGCCTTGAGGCTTGCCTGGCTTGTTTGATGATGGGGAACTCAGTGAGTCCTCTTCCGAGTCAAGAGGCAGCGGACTCGTTCATGTCCAGAAAAGGGGACAAGGGCAGGAGCTAACGTCTTCTAAAATCATCTTTCCCGTCCTGGGAAGGAACTCATCTAGAGAAATCAATTCGTGTCCTTGAAGAGAAACGGTCTTGGTCACATCATGTTCCAGTGCCTAACAATTAAGAGTGGCAATTCAGCATTCTGCGTTTATCTTCTGTCTCAAGACAGGAGAACTCAGGGAACTGGACTAGCACAGAAGCAAGCATAAACATGAGCAGGCAAGCACATTAAGGGCGCAACTTAACGGTGCAGAGTATGCTGAGTCGAGAGAAAGCACATGCAGACCTGATTAAACTGGGGGCCCACTCATGCTCCTGCCGGGCTGCAAGGACCTGGAGGAAGTCAGAACGGTAAGAGGGGGTGGGCCGCAGGGCAATAAGGACCCCCTGCTCCACTGGAACCAAACGCCGGGTCTCATTTGGCCGCGAGAGTGAGGAACGAGCGGTGGTCGAACGGCCTATCGAAGCGGGGGGGCAAAATCTTGTCAAATTGGCCCCAGGGGGGGGAGCGTCTTGGGCAGAACTCTCTGGAAGCGGGCCGAACTGGCTCGCCCATGTTTTCTGGCAAAGGGGTCCGTCAAATGGAAAGGGGAGAATCCCACAAGGAATTCGCGGCTAGGTGTGAGGAGCACAATGGGGGGCGACAGGTGGGGAAGGGGGCACGGGCCCATCACGGATCCTGGACTACCCCCTCGGAAGAAAGGTGATTCAGAAAGGGGGGCAACGAACAATTTACCATGCTGTCAGAGGGGGAGATCCCAAGGCTGCCTTGTCTTTCCATACAGTGGAAGAGGGGGGGCTAGACTTGGAAAGGAACGGGGCGCTGTCTTTGGGGAGTGGCGTCCCGCCATGGTCCAAGGGCCCTTCCTTGGAAATCCATGGCCTTAGGGGGCAGGCGGGCGGGAAGGTCACCAAGATGACTGTGTGCAGGGAGCGAACCAGTTGTTGAATCAGATGGCTAAACCATCAGAGACACTAAAAGCTGAACACGAGCGAGAATACGCTGGAGAGCTCAATGCGCTTCGTGTTAATTATTGAGGCTGACATCCAGATCATCATGCAGTTGGTTCAATTCCAATGGAAGTTGGTTGTGGAGACGTGGTAGAGACAGGCTCAGTCAGCTGTATGAGCGCATATTTAAGCTGGAATCTGCTTATGCGCTCCTTGCTGGTGTAGCTCTTCAAAAGAAAACATTCGCTTTTGCCAAGCCCCGCTGACACTTCCTCTCAAGCAGAAGCCTTGGATGTTGTTTATGCGGTCAAAATAATGAGTCTCCAGCACCACAAACATTTAAAAGACATGTACTCAATCCTTCAATTTGGCATGTGAGGATTACTCAATGTATATGCTGGGATGCTTGAACTGATATTTCATCTTAAGTTTGCAGGCTGTGACACTCCAGCGCAAGCATCAGGAGATAGAAAGCGTCGTCCGCATGGTCCAGAATCTTGTGCAAAGTCGTCTGGCGCTGAGCCAAGACCTGGAGTCAGTGATGGATTCAGTCAGCATTTTCGCTTCTATCACATTGGATGATCCCCCTCAATTTGCTACTTTGATTGACAATGTCGTAGACGGTCAACAAATCAGTCAGAAAGAGCAAACGATGATCACCAGCGAAGGGATTCATGCTGCTATCAGGATCTACGATTAAGGGACCCTGGAGGCGTTGCACGATTCATGACTACGGGCATAGCTTTCAGCAAATACTCATTTTCACATAGGGCGATCAATGTATGCGACCAACTTGCGTAGAAAAAGTTTGATTAGCCATTGTATTGTTTCTGTCAAGATTTAGAAAGCTTCTGATGATTCTCGGACAACATTGCTGCACGAGTTGGGTGGCATTCTATCTCAATCTGTGCACAACAATGGCATTCTACCATTTTCTTAATTGGCCCACAAATCGTAGCTACAAAAAAAAAGCAGAAAAAAGCATGCCAACATACGGCATTGGGGACACTCCCAAATCAAGCATCAAAGGTGGTGCTTGACTCAAATCTAAGACAAGATTCATCAAGAAAGTCTTACACATTACGCAGCGGTGCCTCTCCGCCAGGGAGTATTGCATGGCCTCAGCTTCGCACAAGAGATGCAATTAGATCTCCTTTCATGGAATCTGAACGCTCTTTTTAATGGTACGCCCTGGCTACGTCTGCACAACCTTCCTGAACAACTGTGGCGGCAGCTTCTGAAAATGCTTGCCCCAACATTCTTCCTGCAGCCAAAGGAAAAAAAAAAAAGTGACCGGTGGCGAAACGCCACGTATGCTCGGTTTTTATAGGGGATGCTTTTCTATGATGTGAACAAGTCTTGGATGGGTCCAAGATGGCAGCCGGTACGTTGGCACCGGTACACCGTAATCTGGCAGGGGCTGCAGATTGTCCCATCTAACATATTTGAATCCAGATATTCAGATACGCGGAACATTATAAGCGAATGTCCACGTAATCATTCGGGCATTTCCCCGAACCCGTAGAGTCTGTTTGATGAGTTTGTCGCAAAGATACCGGTACGATGTATGTAGCCCGGTACTGATAACATACGCAGTCAGGTTCAGAGTCTTTAGGCTGGCTTATGCAGATTCGTGTCAAGCCGTACGGCAAGCCGCAAATGTAACTTCACACGCGCCAAAAGAAATGAATCTCATCTGGACCGCCGGACGGGCCACGGTCCCCGACACCGTGACGGCCTGAGTCTCCCGTCGGGTCGGACCAATGCTGAAATGCTAGATAATCCGAGGTTCGAGACGGTCCGTCTGTCCGCATGTCCGCAGAATGAACGAATGAACGCGCTCCAAAGAGCGTCTCACAAGCGCAAAAAAAAATAGAGCCAGCAAAACGCTTCGAACCATCGAAATCACCAGTGCCTTACCGGTCTGCCGCCTGCCAAAGCACTCGTTCGATGGATAAAATCTTCTTAACTGAGTGATCCAATCTAGTGTGCTCACGTTCAGGTTTTTCAAACGCTGCGGGGGAAAACGATAGCTGGTTTTCTGTAAACCAAAAAAACCGAGCTAAAAAAGTGCAAGTGGGCGGCTTCAAAATTAGGGTTTGCCAACTTGGAGTCTCATACGGTATTCGCACCTAAATGATTTCAACTTTTTTTGTGGGTCTTTTCTTGCCGCTTTTCTTGTGAAAACAGCCGGAACAGGCAAGAAAAGACCGGTTGTTCGCACCGGGCTGTAGTCTGCTCAAGTCTTTTCTGCCCGGCCCAACAACTATAACCTGACGGCTGGGAATGGCTTTATTCACGCACCGGACGGCAATCGGACGGCGTCGATGGTATCCAAACTCGACCATACGCGGGTGCAAGGATGGCATAAACTATGCACCGCACAAGAACCGGCAAGAAGAGCCGCCACAAGAAAGAGTTGCCTGTCAATTTTCTTGCGGCCGAAATGGACAGAATCGGCGAAAACTCGCAAGAAACCCGCGAGACAAGTTCTGGGGCGATTTATCAATCGCGAAAAAAGGCAATGCGCAGCTCCATCGCGTGTGTGGGATTCGTCTCGATCTAGATACGAGCCGTACGACGATGCCCGGTTGTG
>DF237419.1:0-72781 GCA_000708835.1 Klebsormidium nitens | reverse complement strand
AGCCAGTTTTCTGAGCTCAGTTTTGAAAAGCAAAATTTTGTAGGAGACCATGACGGAGGTCGAGGAAGAAGGCTCTCAAGGCTTCCAATGGGATGACTTTCCAAAGGATGTGGTTGACCTTATACTCTCAAAGCTGGGCATCAAGGAGCTTGCGGTGGCTGAATGCGTCAGCCGGGCGTTCCGCACAGCGGTCTCTGCGCCTGAGCTGTGGGCCAATGCAGCCCTCGACATCCACAAGAGCTCGTACAAACCAGAAGCTAAGCTGAACGATGCCAAGCTCGTCAAGATTCTCAACAGAGCGAGAGGGATCCCCCGGATGAATATCAGCGTGATTGACCTGGCGGAGTGTCATGATCTGACATCGGAGTCCTTGTGGGCCATCTCAAAGAGGGTTGGTCCAGGCGCTCAGCCGCCAAAGGTTATCAATGTTAGGGACTGTGGAAGGCTGGATTCCAGGGAGCTCGTCGCGTTCCTCCGTGAACTGGAAGCAAAGGTCGCAGCACCCTGGAAGAAGAAAAGGACCAAGCTGGTGTTGATGAGCGATATGTACGGGAACGACGTCGACTATCTGGAGAAGTTTGACACAGAACAAATCAGCGAAGAGGACTCTGAGTATGACTTCCAATGCCAAGCTGGTTGCACAGTATCTTTCAATGATGCCGAATTCTGCTACCAATGTGAGGTGCACACGTGCATGTGCGAGATAGAACGACGCTGTGAGGAGTGCTGCGAAAGGCTCTGCGATGATTGTGAGTGCCCAGATTGCTGTCCTTCTGAGGAGGAGCCCGCGCTGACTTTCCGCGATCAAAGCGACTATGAAGACTCTGATGACGACTACTACTGAGTAGAGTATGCAAGGGACATTTATCTGGCCAGTGAGAAGTCGGTAAGGGACGAGCTATGTTCGGTCATACAGGCAACATACTGTTCTGATTCAGGCTTGAGAGTGTAGAATCAGCATTACAATGAGATACATCTTGCATTCGATTAAGAGATGCTTCTGGCAGTCTTGTGCTTGCAACTGGTCAAAAATGGATATAATCGCCCAAGCAGTGAGGGTATGATCGAAGTGCTTTCATGACCTTGGCAATGTCAGTTTCGCAGAAAGAACATGCATAGACATGAATTCACAGCTCATGTGAGCAGCTAGCAAGCGCATCACATCAATGGAATAGATGTTGGTCAAAAAGTTCAAAATACAGTGCGGTTTTGTCATGCCACGTATAAGGGGTTGGCGGAGCACATGGAGGATGGTGAGACTCAAATACGTATATGCACGTTTGAAAGCTATCTTCGTGTGTCCTAGTTGCACCCGCGGCGCTGACTTCAATCCGTAACGCAGGTTAAGTGCGGGCCGTATGGTGACCGTCTGGGTCTGTGTCGGTATATTCTAAGGAAACCCCATCAAATAGCTCACTCAGAGTGACAACGTATCGCTTTGTCCTGCAATTTACTGCATGCCTGAATTTGATACATACCCTTTGCTATGGACTGGCAGTCTGCACATTCATGGCCCGGCCATGATGATCACACGAGTCGACAGCACCAAACAATGATTGTCTAGGAGCATGTGCAGGCAGCAGCCGGCTGCCTAGCTCAGACATTCAACCCGCCTCAGATTGCCTGAACAGGACTGGGGAGCAACCCTGACGGGCTTATTACTGTTGAACGGTCCATGACAAACAACTTCCGTATAAACTCAAACTTATCAAGTTCCTCGCAGCTAACAAACAGCTTCTCACAAGGCCTTCAGAAAGAAGGATCTGTATTGATTAACGTGGCTTCTGGAGACTGGGATAATGTGCCCCGCACTGTGTCGTACAATGACCCGAGGTCTCGGCTCAAACTGCTCCGCCAGCCTTTCGCTCTCAGCAGCCGCTATCTGTCTATCATTCCCCTTCACGCTCCCAAAGACATGCAGGGAAGGAAGATCAATACGCTGCGGACCCACACCTTGTGTTCCTTCCGCTGGCGAGGGGAACCCGGAGCACAAGACAGCAAATCTAAACGTGGACTCGTTCTTGTCACCGAACCCGTCCGCAGTTGTCGTACAGCGGCACAGTGCGGCGGCTACCGCGGCCCCTTGGCTGAACCCGAGGACCCCATCGAAGGGGCCGTGCTCTGAAACGAGCCGTCGCAGGTGCGCCAGGCTCGTCTCCCATCCCGCGGTCTGCGTCAGGTACTGGAGCGGTCCGAATCGCGCAGACGCCGGCCTCCAATTCGCATTACCCGCTCTCTGATCCGCCTCCTCACTCCTGCCAAAAGCCTTCCCCTTCTCAGCGGTACTGTCCTCTAGTCGGATCTCGACGGCCGCCGTCTCAGCAAATGTTCGCGTGTCCACGTCGTCTCCAAGAGTGTCCGGAACGGCCGTTTCTTTGACTGGCCCGGAGCTGTCCCCCGACCGCTCAATCTCCAGCAGCTGCTCAGGGGACACCAACCACGCGAACTTCGGAAACGGGCCTTTCGACGCCTGTTTATTCAACTCCGTGCTGCCGGAAACCCGAACCACAGAGTGGAAAGCCGGCGGATCTGAACTGAGACCCGCAAAGCTGGTTGCCTTGCCTGTAGAGCACTCCCGTTCTCCCGAAGCCACCTCCGTTTGAGGTGACACTTCCCGCTCACGCACCCGGCCCTCCGCCCCTCGTTCCGCGCGGTCTACCCCTCTTGTGCGCTCACAAGCCCCTTCTACTCCAAACCCGCCTGCGCCACCTGTGCTGCTCTTTGCGGACTCTTCCCCCTCGCCGCTGCCAGCTATCCCCCCGCCTAGTTCTTTCGGATAGTACACGCAGGGCAGCTCAAAGGGTCCGTCCACAAAAACAAGCTCTAGCAAATCTCCGAGATGCCGTTGGAAGGCCGCCAGCCGCCCCTTCAGGCCCCGCCCCGTCTGCCGGAAACCGTGCAGGCACAGCACTCGCAACCGGCGTTGTGGCGCTGATCTCCGTGACAGGGCCTCTTCCCCATGGCTTCCGGTTTCTCGTCCGGAAACCCTGTCCGAAAAAGCGTCAGTGCCGCTTTCTACGCTTGAATCTATCACCCTGCCTTTCTGGCCGTCCGCGTCACTGGTCCCCGTCTCCAGAACTTCCGTTTCCGACCCAGTCCCCACCGCTGAGGGATCATCCCCCAACGAAGCATCTCCGACCTCCGACCCAGTGACTTGTTCCTTTCCGAGCTCCGACACTCTCACCCCACTCTCGTTCCCAAATGCTGCACGGGTCTCCGCTCCAGCATCCTGGCACAGCTCGCACACGTACGCCGCAGACTCCGTTCTCTCCCGGCAGTCGCCGCACACGAGCACGAGCAGGCGGCACTGGGAGCAGCGGCAGCGGGGGGAGTAGTCGTCAAAGGGCGATTGGCACAGCAGGCAGCGGCCGACCTTGCGTTTGTTCGTGCTTCCAACAGCGACTCTGCAAGGCGGGCATCAGAAGTGTCTCGAAGGCGAAACAAACCAAACGAGGACTTGTGGGAGGAGTAAGCGTGGGTTCGACGGCTTGTAGGATACAGTCTCTGAATTTTGCTATGATGTCTGCAGAAGATCGTTAGCCCACCAAGCCCGATAACTAACAATGGAGCAAGAGAGAACCCACAATGAGGGTAAAAGCCTGCGCTTAATGCAGGCGTGCTTTCGGTCCAGAAAGATGTGCAGCAGACCGTCAAACCAGTCTTAGACCTCAAGCTCTCTACGGTCATTGATTTCGTCAACGGTTGCGACGATTCCCATTGAAAGTCCCAATCACATGTCCAGAGCGAATCACATTACGCACCTCGGATCGAACACGAAGTTCTTCCCAGCGAAGAGGCCACCTTCGGGAAAAGCCTCGAGATAGCGCTGGATGCCGCCCGAGAGCTGGTACACGTTCCGGAATCCGGGGCCCTTGACGCGCAGGTATGCGGAGGCGCGCTCGCAGCGGACGCCGCCGGTGCAGTACCTGGTGCACGAGAAAGGGCTTGTCACGTCACTATGGCTCGGGTTAGCGGTTTTGAGAACCAACTTGAAATAAACACCTTCCCACGAAGTGCGCACAAACGAGGAAGAACGAACTCTGACGAGGGGTCATCAGGGGGTCCGTAGTCGGATATATGCAGAGCGCTGCAGCATAAGCAGAGGTTTCCGATACAAGAGTTGTGCTTGCTTCTTGAAAAACAGCTTTTCTTCGCGGATGCACCGCTGAACACGTCAAGTGGTTAAAACTTCCAGAATAGAATTGAATAGAAGAAACGCCAATACGATCGTCTGACCAACTGTTGGAAGATTCGACAGCGCTGATGAAGCAGGGAGGACCTTAGAAGGCTTACATGTAGACATGCTTGTTTAGAAGCCGGTCCTCGTTTGCATCCAGCCAGGCTGGCAGGTCGCTGAACTGCCGAATGCGCGGGTCACAGAACTCGACGCCTGCAGTTGACAGACTGCATCAGTTCTCTTATACCCAGGAAAGTCTTTCCTCCCAACTCTAAGAGCCGAAGAAGAGCTGCTCCTCTCCCTGACCATGAGAAGCACCGGATTGAAGAAGAGGAAATTAGACACAGCAATCTGAATTGGGGAAGCTGCCAGTCTTTCAATAGCTGACGGCCAGCATGAAGAGGATCAGAGTACAAGCCTGGTGACAGAACCCGAAGGAACAAACCAGAACGTCTCAGAACTTGGAACCCAAAACTCCTCAATTTGTCGACCAACAGTGTTCGGACAAGCTAGCTCGTTATGACCAATTTGAGCTCTAAGAAATTGCCTGAAGCATATCCGAGCACTTACCTGGGAGCTGCTGAAAGCGCCCAATCCTCGTCTCATACACATTCCTTGCATCAAGGACTACGACCCCGCCGCTGGGACGGCCTACGTCTTCTGCTTGTCTAGTTGCTGCTGCCAAGAGGTGCTGGTGGAAGTCGGTAGGGGATAGGTGGGTTCCCGCCACCGCAGAAGTGGCATGAGACGCGACATTTCCAAGGGAAACGACCTCCTGCATGATCTCAATGATTCAGAGATGCGATGCTGCTTATTTCTCTACCAGAATGACTGCATCCGAACAAGCGAAGAAGGCCTCCACGCAATTGGTTCGGGGCCCATTTTTGCGTCCGAGCAGATTAGTTGGTTGCTGCGCGGTTGTTGCTGATGACACGAAACCCAGTACTGGAGGCAATCCATTCAACAAACAGAAAAGGAATGGAACTCCGAAGGGCGTTAGAATCGCGGAATGCTTTCGGAACAGCTGCATTTGCATCGCCAAATCTCCACCCAGCGACGTGTAACGATCGTTCACCTTTACTGCACGCACGGAGAGAGATTCGAAGCCGCACTCTTGCACCAGGACCGGGTTCGCCAGGAGCGGCTCGACGCAGTGCGCGACCTTGAAGTCGCAGCTGCCAAGGCTCGGGTGGCTGCAAACTTGCTCAATGTGTTCCTCCAGGGCAACCGTTGAGCCACCGATCTGTTAAAAAACGGTGTGTTATGTAAACCATCAATTTACTGGAACCATTGCATCAAAAGCTTCTGGAACGACCTAAAGGGGTGCCGAACTTACTAGCGGACTACTCCTCTGACGTAAATGCGACATACAGTGACCCAACCTTTTAAAATAGAAGTGATCTATGGGCGCTCTCTCCAGCGTGGAAAAGATTGCGCGGAAAACGTCACACCACCCTCAGCAGCCAGTGATTCAAGCGACAAAGTCGAGCCAGAAGCTCTGCCGCCGCTTCCATCAGGTTGACACATGTTCAGCACAAATTTGTGAAGGCTGTTTCTCAATCTTGCATGCGAAGCATGGGAGTGATGAACAAAGCTAGCAGACAAGAAGGGAGGGTGATTAGCCCTCACCGTTACATTGACTCCCTCCGGAGAAACCCTGATTCGGCCAACCAGTCCCAGGCTCGTGCACAGGTCTTCATACCACTTCACGATCAATGGAACGTCTGAAATCGGCACATACTTGTAGTACAGTAGCACTCCATCCTTTCCCCCTGAGATACCACTTTCATCACAAGGTGGCATTTGCAGTTTTGACGCACAATCTACCAGGACAACAACCGGTGTCAAGATACTAAGAGCTTAAAGAATTGTCGCTATCGAGGGGCTTTGTAAATGACTCTGCTGCACTTCAGAGCGTACAGAATTGCTAGCGGATCTCTTCTGGTGCCTGATGTCTTGCCACCACCTTTTATTATACACAGTTGCTACTAAACTGCATGGAGCCTCGGTTTGTGACCTTTGACGACACATATGTTGATCGGCGTTGCTACCTGGCAACTGTTTCAGCTATTGCATTCTGACCTACTGTTAACGATCCGTTTTTGTCCTTTCCTAAGCTAAAAATATTGAAACACAGTCCAATCCTGATTAGAGACTAGGCCTCCTCCTTCTTCTCGCCCTCCTGTTCCCTCTCATGTGCAAACTTTGCCATCGCTATGCACTGCTGACTCATCGCAAGCGCCCCCCGCAGCGCCACATTCGGCTGGTACTTCAGCGAATTGATGTAGCTCACAAGCTGAAGCTGCGCCGTGTCTTCGATGGTGATCATGCGCTGCAGATCCACGTGGTTCAGCAGGCTATCCTTGTACTTCCCCGCCAGCAGCAGGAGGTCGTACTCCCCCGCCAACTTTGTCAACCGCTGCAGAAAGCTCTTCCAGTCTGCGTGCGTTACCTCCTGCTCGGGCTTCGTCAGGTAGCACAGCGAGACGGGGCCCCGAGTGTCGGGCGCGCGGAAGAGGACTTTCGCGTGCACCTTGAAGAGCTCGTTGCGCAGCAGCCGCCACTGATTTGCCTTTAGCCCCGCGCAGTGAAATGCCACCGAGTAGCCCCGCGGGAAGGCATTCATGGTCCCAATACAGGCCACGCACAGTGGCTGGGCAATGCTGCGTGACAAAGAGTAAGGAAGAGCAGCTTGTGCGGGAGGGAACGACCTAGAGAGCGCCCCAGAACAGGCTCCGACTCGACTCTGAGTCTTGGCAAAGAAAAGTTGTCTGATGACAGAGAAAATTGTCTTCAACTTCAAGTTCACAGTTTGCGTTGCTACATACAGGTCTGTGACTCTGAGGCATTACATAACCTGCCCGTTTTGGGAGGCATAACCCAGAATGTTTGGGCCCTGGTTACAAGGTCCGTTTTGGATTCTCATTACAGCATTTTCGGAGCAAGCTGCCCGGTTGCGATCCATAGATAGGGTCTATTTAGTCTAAGTTTAGGCTAAACTTACTGTAAGTTTAGCTACGTTACCAATCCAATTCACGTCATGATGGAGAACAATTTTACCACGTGGAAGTTATGTACCTTCCGATGAATCCTGCTGAGACGATCGACGGCTTGAAACCCACCTTTCATTTATCTCGGCGGCTGCTACGGGCGGATAGTTTAGATGACGTCAAAGCAATAGCTAAAGTTTAACCAAAATTTAGTATCTAAATAGACCCTATCTATCGATCGCAACCGGGCAGCTTGCTCCGAAACTGCTGTACCGAGTACTGTGGGAACTACCGTAACCGAGCAATTCCTGTTCCCCACATAAATCCAGAAGCGGGGTCGGCTCAATACCAGCCGGCCTCCGCCAACTTAACCCACTCAGAACCCCGTCTCACAACCTGACCGGTTAACAGGCCCCATTGCATGTTGGCTTAAACAGCTCTAGAAGAGGACAAGACGAGGCATGCAGAACTTGAACTTGAAGCAGCTAATCAAAGTTGGCGTTGCTCCTGTCGCACTTCTTGCAGAGACGCCGTTATGGCAATGCAGAAGGCGGGCCAACGTGCTGTCTGCGGAGCCGTAGAGAAGGGGCTGCAATGGCGGGCCATCTCATGCTTGATTGCCGATGATGGCTTGGGAAGCAGCCAGTCTGACGTACGCTGTGGCGTGTTGGACGCAGACAGCAGTGACTCAAGTGCACAGCTCCAATGCAGGACAAGTCGACAGCAAACAGTTTCCTCCAGCCCCAATGAAAGCTCCAGCTCGCTTGATTCTCAAGTAACCTCGTCCAGATTCCCTGCCGTCCCCTGCATGCAGTGGTTTCGCTTGCCCTTCCCTTTTGTCTCATCAAGCACACCCAATTTAGAGCCAAATGACTTTCCAGCATTGTCACCCCAAGCAGGGAGCCTGTGCGATGGCCTTGACTTAGGGGGCCAAAGTGCGCTTGCACGAGTTGGACACAATCTGGTCGCCCCCTTCCACCAGCCCTTCTTGCAAGGCCCTCTTTCATCAACCTTCACAAGCCTCTCAAGCTCCAGAGGTTTCACTTCTCAATCCACCAACAGCAGCACTTTCTCCCGCCTCTCAACAATCCATGCGTCTTACTCAACCCAGGCCGCCCCTCAAGCCTCCTTCCCCAGCAACATCAAGGAGTTTTCAACCTCGTGGCTAACCGACATTCTGAGGACGTCAGGGGCAATTGGTGCAGACTCTGCAGTGCAGTCCTTTTCTTCTGAGCAGGTTGGCGAGGGTGTCGGCCTTGTGTCTGCCTTGTACAAACTGAAAGTGACATACATCGGCGCACCAGGAACGCATGCACCTTCCGGGCTGGTGGCCAAGTTTGCACACCCCTCAGATGAAGCACGCGCTTTTGCAATAAGGTGAGGCCAGATGAAGCCATCGAATGGACTGTTCTTGTTGATTCTCCTTGATTTGTCTCTCCGTTTGGCTTGCGTACCTTTTTTCTGATTGCCAGAGTTCATACTTTGAGAGAAAAGTAAAGCCATCACCCTGGCTTCTGCTTCATCATTCTGGTTTGCAGGACCAACCTGGCTCCTAAGGACGGATACATTATCGTGACTTCATTCAAAAGAGATTTCATTATGTTACAATCATTGATTAACCGCTTCATATGAAGTTCTCACAAGTCGTATTCTGGAGCGCAGAACAAGCATGCTCGTCAGTCCCTTAACCAGTGGTAGTCTTTGGGAAACCTCAAATCGTTTCTGGAAAGTTCAGGAGATAGTCTCCTACAGAGAAAGCGGACTGCCTTTGGAACTTTACTTCATACTTACATGTCTGCCCTTTCCATAAGAAGGGGAAAGCAACTTGTATGTTGCTCAATTGAAGCACAGACGAAGCCCCTCCAGAGGCTTGAAAGGGCATCACCTGTTTCAATGTCTTGTTTATAAACAATTTGGTGAGTTCTGCAGTAAGCAGCAAGTCCTTCTGAGTGATTGAATGCAAGAAGTGACAACCTCGATATTGTCCCAAATGCAGCCCTTGTATCTGGTGCCAGAACCTATGATTACTGAAATTTTTCGAAAACTTCTCCCTAAAAACATTGGCTATCATCCTGCAACCATTGTGCGAATCTGACTAGCTCATCGATGCCATCGCTTCACAGGGCACAATAGAGGAGGCGAGTTCCAGGAGCTGATCTACCAGTTGGATTCCCACATTTTCTTTCTACTATTCCGGTCAGGAGCTATGCCTGGACCACTCAAGCAAAGCAGAACGTTCAGAAGTCTTCCCCTCATCTCCCACAGGAATGGAAGCTACGAGCGAGAGGCCCGTTTCTACCAGAATTTCGGCACTCGCCCCGCAGCCACCCCTGCAACCGTCAATCGCCACAAGGTGCCAATCCGGACGCCCGAGATCTACTTCTGCGAGTACGAACCGGACACTGCTCGGTTGTGCATCCTGATGCAGGACGTCTCAGACTTTGAACCTTTGGACCAAATCAAGGGGGCCACGTTCGATGAGGCGCTCGGGGTCATGCAGGACATTGGGCGCTTTCACGTGGGTAAAACGATTGCGAACTTTTTGGTGTTGTTCGATTGTTTCTGGTTCGGTGTACTTGTGGATCTCTTCGTAGCTCGTGCAAATGAAAGGGTCCCTATCTACTGCTGCTGAGATTCCGAAGGCGTTGAAAGCCTGGGAATTTCGGGAGGAAAATCGTGGTTAGTACGGCTGAGGCCTTGAACAATTATTCGAGACATTCGTTCGCACATGGGTGTGGTTGGAGGGAAGCGCCGGCTATGTGGCACCTTGAAGCATCTTCGAAGGTTTGAACACTTGCAGGACCAAAAAGCTGGGAAAGGGACACGTAGCGAAAAAGGATCTCGACTCCCAACCTCCAATTCCATCAGTCCTCGAAGCATCGATTGACTGCTTCCAACACATATGGGCTAAAGTTGACCTGCTTTTACGCTCCTGAAACAACTAGTGGCTGGTTGACCTTGGGTCAAAGCAGGCAGCGGGGGCCGGGTACTTAGAGACATTGCTGACACTCACCCCTTCAATGTCATTCGCCTGCATTTGTTTCTGATGTCGATAATCTGAGCCAAGCGTTCATCGACTGAGCGAAGTCCGTTCGAGGGAATTCGAACAAGCTCGCATGCCGTTCTTTCCACCTGTTTAATCAAAAATCGCGTGTTCCTCACTGTCGCTTTTGGATTCCAGTGGTTACCAAGGGCAACCATTCCAAATTCCTTCCAAACCTTCTTCAGGCCCTCTGTTGGAACTCCCCCGACCTCGACACGTGGCGCTGGCTGCCCCAGCTGCACGAGCCCCGATTCCTCGCGTTCGACCCCCAGGAGTACCGCACCGCCTGGCCGCGCGCCCTCAAACTCTTCCCGGGGGTCATCCCCGACCACCTGCTCTCGCCCCTCAGCCAGCTCCCCGACGCCGCCCCCGGGCTGCTCGAGCGGCTCGGGGGATCCCCCCGATCGCTCCTCCACGGCGACCTGCGCCTGGACAACGTGTACATCCGGCGGGGGAAGGCGGACGCCGACAAGGCCGCGCCGCTCGCGGCCGGGGTGACGCAGGAGCCCAACCTTTTGTACATTGACTTCGGCGACTGCTGCGCGGGGAGGGGGGCCCACGACGTGGGGTACTTTCTGAGCCAGAGCTTGGAGCCCGCGGTGCGACGGGAGCACGAGAAGAAGCTGCTACACGCGTACTGGGGGGCGCTGCACGGCTCGGACGCCGAGGACGTTGAGGGCATGCAGGAGCGGCTTGCGGGGTACGATTTTGAGGACTTGGTGGAGGACTACAAGTTTGGGGTGTTGTACAATTTCTGCCTAGCGGTCAACATGGCGAGTCTGATCGAGGAGGGGAAAGGGGGTGAGCGGGTGCGGCAGCTGGCAAGGACGGCGATTGAGAGGGCGGTGAAAGCGATTGAGGACCACAACTTGGGCGAGTTGGTACACAAGATTTTGTCCTCATCTTCACAACAATGAGACACTTCTGAACGTTGGGCATGAGACATGAGAAGCTGTCTTGATGTTGCCTTGTATACCGTCGTATAGGGTGTCCGAGAATAGGAGTCATACAATAAATATAACAATCTTTGAAAGTGGAAACAAAACACGATACAATGTTTTGCAATACACTCCTCTTACCGTTCGTTAAAATGACAAGAAACAGAAACCCTTTTCTTTTTTCTACTGCTGACACTTCTGATTAATACGATGTGTTCAACGGTTGTGTGCATGCCCACAAACGGGTTTTGCAGCAAGCTCCACCCATACAGCGGAGACTGTAGGAACAGTCCCTTGAGATCGACGGGCACCATGTCTCACGGCCGGGTTGTCACTCTATCCGGGTTCGACTCACCGCCACGTTGTCACTCTTCTGTTCGACCCACCGCCGACGAATTATCGACTTAAACACTAAAATGTACGATAGCGACCAACATTGACAGCCCGCCATCGTAGACACACGATCGATCAAGGACCATTTCTGATCCGATCGATCCTTAAGGGCTCGTTTGAGTCGTGTCTGCAGCCGCCATGCAGTGATGATGGGCTTCCGTATTCATTTACTTAAGTCCTTTTGGCCTTCGAGTTGTTGCACATGTGTGCATTGACCATATTTGCAATTAATCATTTCATAGATCGGACCCTTGACCATCACTATATACAACATGCAATGCACATGTTCAGGTGCATGCATATATAAAAGCAAATGTACCGCTGAACGTCCATTTTCCTACGTGAAGTATCGTAGATTTTACAGTGTTTGAAAGGCAACCATCATGCGCGTTTCTGGCGGCATGATTTGGCCCTGCGAGTCTCGGGCGGCCGCTTTGCCAACGAGCTATAGGGGAATTGGAGTGATCAGCCGCATGGACAATTGAGATCGACTTGTAAGTGAGAGCGAAGCGATGCATGCAATGCCCACGATTTGGGCATGCAGTGCTATTAATTGCCAGATCGTGGGCATTGATAATCTGATAATGGAGTCGCAAAGTCATACCAGGTTTTGAATAGTGAAGCGCCATGAGTATGTATCAAGGAAAATCTTGGATTGCATTTACAAGTTGACAATATGACATCAAACGCCCAATGTGCAATCAAACAGGGACGTCTACATCACTGGTGTTTACAAGGGTCATGGGGAGTGCTTGTCACCTGCGATTCGCTGCTCGTTTACCCGTTTTGTTTGGATCAAAGCAGGCAGGACATCAATGCGCATGCGGTGCGCCTAAACGAGATGCCGCCCCTCTCGTAGCAACCACCTAAAACGTTTAATGTCTCCATCGAGAAGCGCCCTGATGCACAAAGCACGGGGTGCGGAAGGCTGGTCCGTAACCCTCTGTTACATGATAAACTGCCAGACTTTTGATCCAGTGCACGAGCTTACTGAGCTTGCCGACTGCAGCTGATATCGTGGCTACTAATCCTGCTCCCCTTTCTCATTACAGGGAGTCTGTCCCAATACCTAGCGGTATGCCATAACCCCACTAGGCTACGCATGCTACATAACTTAGGTATTCAGAATTTTCGAACTTCCGACTACTCCCAAAGCAGGCAAGGGTCCTGCTACGAGCTCAACGGCGGCAGGACCCGGACCATTAAAGCACTGATTACCGGAGCGAACATTCGGACGGCTCGGATTCGATGCTGAGGGGCAACTCGAATTCGTCGTCAAAGTCGGGGTGCGCCTCTCCGGGGGCCCACTCGTCCCCGGACCCGGCACCCCGCCGCCAACTCACGCGCGAGCTCGCAATCATTGGCATCGTGAAGATCGTCCCCGTGTGTACCGACTCGGGCCCCATGCCCATGCTGACGTCATATGCGGACTGCGCACAAAAGATGAAGACCTGTGTTTTCTTCTGTTTCACACTTCCACCGTTAGCACTTTACCGTGAGGACTTTACCTGGGAGGCCAGAAGTACAGCAGGCACCACTTTCAATCAAAAGAGAACACCCACAGAGAAAAGGCGCCCGGAAAGGGAGGGATGGCGAGGGTCAGAAGAAACTGCGGACGGGCCTTGAACGGGCATTGCGGTGGGGCTACACGCGACTACCCAACGAGTACGATTTTCCAATTTTCCAACAAAGGATCACAACGGCTTTCTAGAAGAGGAACTTTGACACCGACCACAAGACCGTCAAAGCCGTCAGAGTTGACGGGCTCGCAGACCGACGTCCCGGATCCTTGCCCTCTTTGGGTTTTGCAACCACTAATCTTCCATCAACTCTTCTCTGGCTCTTATGTCGGGAAACACTGGGGAACGCCCACTTAGCTCGGCTCGGCCCTAAACTTAAGCAAGTTTCTCTCCAAGCTTCGATTTCTTTCCAAAACCCAGAGAAAGTATGACATTCGGAAGAACGAACGATTACTGTTGCGTTTCGGGATGGCCAAGACGGGATGTGCGGACAACCGAGCAATATTGACAAAATCAAGCTGACCGCAAATTCAAAAAACCAATTTCTTCTGCGACGTCCTCACTCTAACCCCGGACGACACTTCGTCGAGCGTGTTCCCGACGGCCGCCCCGAAGCTGAGCCGTTTGTGCACGGAGGACGCCCCCAGGCCGGGCTGCACGGACGCCTTCTGCACTTCGGTGTCCCAGTTCGCGCTAGGGGCCGGAGACAGCCTGCGGTCGCACCGAAACGAGGGCTGAGTGCGCGAGGAAGGAGACTGAGCGACAGAGACAGGGAGATTTTGATTCTGGAGATAGGTAAAATGGATCCTAATCCAGGCGCCCAATCGATCACCCTCCTAGGGCAGTGTCAAGGACGTTTAAGGTTGGCACGTGAAAGACCACGTGCACTAGCCACGTAGGGCCTTCTGCACTTGCCACGTGTGGCCATGTACACTTGCTACGTGGACCTTCCAGCGCCGAACGCGGGCTCACCCGGGTTTTTGCCGATCGGCGACCAGCGGCAGCGTTTCTAGCTCCTCCTCGTCGACCACTGCCGCCGCAACTGCGTACGAAAAGCAACGGCATCAGCACAAGATGCAAGAAAAGAGACGGACGCGCCCCGCCTTATAGACTGTCGGCAAAGAATGGAACAATATTTCGGGCAATCGAAATCTTGGTCAAAGCGGCTTTGACCAGAGAATACTGAAAATCTTAAACATGCACTCGATTGTCCGGACTGTTTTTCGTACGCTGTTGAAGGGCTCCAAACGCCGTGTCGCGCGTTCGGACAGCCTCAGGTGCGCTTCGGACGCTCCGTGCTCGAGTTCCCAGAAAGGGCTGACACACGTTCTTGCGAAGCTGAAAGTCCGTTGACGGAGGCGCCGGACGTCCGGAAACATGGCTTCAAGTTCTGGGCTTTGACCATGATCCCCTAGACCGTGAACTTTAAACCCGGAGGTCTCCAAATCTGGTCTTGATGGTTAGAACGCACCTTTGTTTGGCTTAGGCGCGAGGAGGTACATCCCGCAGAAGAGGAAGAAGATGCCGATGCTAAACATGCCGGCCTGGAATCCGTCAAACACCTGCGCGACACGAGGGATCCCTTTAGGCTGCTGACGACATCGAACGGAAATGCCGGTTCACCACGTCGTCTCTCGCCGTCTTTTGACATTATGTAACTCCTCGGCTGCAATTGCGGCTTCATAACCGCAATCCCGAGAATGAGCGAAGTGAACCAATTAGTAACTTCTCATGATCAGATCTAGATCTACAGACGGGTGAACAAGGTGAAAGACGGTATCCTCCAGCGCCGCAAGAGCTGTCCCCTGACGCCCTTTTTACAACAAAGGCAGGCGGGGAAGCGATGAAAGTGGTTTGAGTCCTTGCAGCGACCCTGCTCTGCGAAGTCTCTCTCAGGCACAAAACCCCGTCCATTGGAAGCGATAACGATTACTCCCAAACCAATTTTCCCGACGACATCCCTTATGCAATTGCAGCGTCCAGCAGACAAAAGCAGAAAGGGGTCTATGTCGGCACAGCAACGATGTGATACTGCCAACACTAAAGGTTTGCATCGCAATAGCTGGTGACTCGGTGACGCCAGCGTGACGTCACCTGGTACTCCTTGAAGTAGATGAAGCCGGTGAAGATGGAGAAGAAGGTCCACACGATCTGGAGCATCGGCACGATCAGCATCGCGTCGAACATGGCCAGCCCCTGGTTCAGCCGCGCCATCTTCGACGAGAAAACAGAGGAGATGAGTTCCACGAAAAGTTGAGTCCGTGAGAGTATGCGTCCCAGAACAAGTCGCATTAGAGGTCCCATGATAAGTCCCATCATCACATGAAGACCCCATGTACAGACTTTGACGTTCCTTCAATGCAAAGCGCAGGATCGCCTTTCTCTCGTGTTTTGATAAGGACGGGGAACAAGCGGACAATGGAAGAGGCAACACAACCCAATTCATTGCCGTTAGCAAGATTCGAGCTCATGACCAGCCAAAATGCCGTGCGGAAGAGCGGTTCCTTCGCAACCGCTTTCGCTACCTATCACAGCACACCGCAAAACTGTGTTGAGATCAGATCGCGATGCAGGGCCTTACCCAGAACGCCGCGGTCAGGGCGAAGAGAATGGCCACTGCATACGTGAACCAGCCGTCCAGTTGACTGTCGCCGTGCATCGTCAGCCGCATCAGAACCGACCTGCACAATGACGTGGCTCCACTTCGTCGCGTCCTCTCCTACTTGCCTCCCTTACTAACGTCCTATGTATCAGAAGGGACTCATGCTCCAACTGGTTAAAACCACGATTCACCAGACCAACAAAGAGGAATTGACGCCCTGTTAACTTCTAACTGACCGCCCCCCTTCCGAGCACAAGAAACTATCAACCCAGGGGGGAGACAATTTGATCTGGACTGTCATTTCCGGAGGTTCAGGCCTTCCGCGCAAAGTAAGTCCCCACAGGAACGCGCAGAGCACTTCAAGCGCAGCGCCTGAAGGGTTTCACTTGGCCTTCTCGACAGGAGTTTCCATATCAACCTATATTCCGCAAACTCCCCTTTGATGAAGACGGCTCTGACGGCCCTCCAATCTCCCAATCAAGCTCAAGCAAGAAGGAAATAACACAGAGCGATAAGCATTCCCCTCTTTGCGGGACAGATCGATCTCGTATTGCACGCAGGACTCACAGCGACTTTGCAAAGAGCACGGACTGCGTGCCGATGACGCCGGACACCATAGCGTATGAGAAGGGCACCAGCGTCCGCCACTGGTGCGGGATGGTCGGGTCGCTGAACTTGCGGCTGCTCACGACGCTCAGGCCGTACCTGGGGGAAACAACCGGGCACCTTTTGAGCAACTTTTCAGGCCTCATTAGGCTGTTGGGGGAGACACCCGGGCACTTCTTGAGCCACTTTCAGGCTTCATTAGGGTCGGTGGATGTCGAAAGACGGAGCGACTGGTAATGAAGTACCTGTCTTTAGCCAGATGACCCTCAGGAGTTCCTACATAAATCAGTTTTCAGCTCGTAAGGAACAAGCAGGATGTCGCAAACGCCCTATGAAGCTCTGGCTCCCCTCGTATTGAGCCTTGAAGATGTCACTTTCATTTTAGCAACGACGTCAAAAGCGCCGCAATGTTCATTTCATACTTCACTTCAAGCAGACGAGAAGTTGCCGCGGCCGGCAACGACATCAGTCGATTCCACGATGCAGAAGCAGCGAGCTTCGCACAGATTAATCACCGATGAGGATTGCAGCTAGCGCAGTAACGCCCATTTAAAGCAACCTGTACCATACATAGCGGAGGGCGGTGCGTGGGTTGCGTATAGCCAGCCTATGTTGCGCAACGGTATGTACGGAAGGACGGCTTGTACCGTACTGTAGCAACTCGGTTAACCTCAATTGGTGCTTTGAAGTTCCACTATGCTGCATTACATGATGGTACAACACCCGTTGAATTGCAAATCAGACCGACAAGCAGCCCCCGCTTCTAGTTCGGCGTGTTCGCTCCCCGGCCTGAACCATGGACATCGAAACGGTTGACGTGACTGTCAATGGGTGCCCTGCATAGATAACTGACAGGTTTGCGAAGGGATTCAGGAGGAAGCTCACCTGTATACGCAATAGAGCCCCCCCACGAGCAACACAAGGACCGTGCAGTAGACGAGGTAGACTGGGTTCTCGTACATGTGGAGTAGGTCATCGTGGCCGTAAGCTGCACGCAAGAACACCCGGAAAATATGGAAAGGATCTTGAAGGACTATGAACTTGGCCGAAAAATCCAGTATAGAGTCGTACTAATGTAAGGGAACAAGGGCTCTAAGAATCAGTGTCAAGAAAGAAGAAACGTGAGTCCCACTCCTAGAGATGCAAATCACAACGATACTTGTTGAAACTGATCCAGACGCGAAAACGGCGTAATCTGCAAAATGTTGTCCATCTGAGACATTGTGAAAGAGGTTGCGGTTGTCACTCACTTGTCGACTCGTGGTTGCCAAAGGCTACCAAGAAAATGTTTCCAACGACAATCAAAGCTGTCGCTACGACGATTCTGCAACGACAGCAAAGACATGGGGTGTCAGCACTGAGATCCTCGAGTGGGGAGCTGTCCCGAAAGCGTGCTGACGGCCAGCTTCTTTGGTTAAAGCGGAGCTCATATGCCTCGTTTCAAGAGGAATCCATATTACCACTGCTTGAATGAAGAGGAGATCCGGGAGTGTCCGACGAAGGAAGCGACCAAGTTTTTGTACCCTTCTTCGACAGCTCGTGTGCTTCATAAGCTACTGCAGTATCAAGACAACTTGTCACGTCGCAAACGTCAGCAGTCTGCGCCACCCGTTCAAGACGGAGCCTTTGCCCAACTCTCACCGATTTGTGACGTTCTCGCCCAGAACGAAGTACGCAAACCCCACGTTTGATATGAACTGGACGGACCCCAAGGCCGCCAAAAGCGACTGTACGATCAGATAAGCAAGAGGAGTCAAATAGTGGTTTTAGACGGTTGCGATGTGCGCGTAGTGCTGGATTCTGAAGAGCATACGTAAGCTGGAGCCTCATTCTCAACAAGTCCTTACGAGCTGGAAACCTCCTTCAACGGCAGAGCCTGACCCGTTTTCGACCACTAGTGTGTCTCGATTTGATTACTTGAGGAACCCAGACTCCCCGAGATATTCTGAGGGCACACGTCCTAGTATCAATGGTTCAGTTTGTTACGAGCTTGCTGATACAACCTGACTTCCCCTGGTTCTCAGCCAAGGAGATTCGATGGAACTGGCCGGGGTCTGCTTTTTCCATTGGTCCGTTTTCTCAATGAACAAGCAAGCCGGTTGGATAGGCTCAATTGAAACTATCAACAAACACCACTTAACATGCACAAAAGGACACCGTTTGCAGACTGCATCAAGGCTGACAGCTGGCAAAAAGATTAGTACCTGCGCAGCGTAGCCAAAGGAGATGAAGTTGAGCGCATTGCCCACTGCGAAGATGACGACCCCTACAGGAGAATGGGACGAGCACTTCGTCACAGACTTCCATCCATTACACCTTCATGAAACGTCGGTCCTCATGCTGAGCGAGACAAAGGTTACATCAAGAGAGCAGGGGGTTTGTGGGAAGCGCAGCTCCCCTCTTTCTCATGGTTACAAATGCGGGGCTGGTTTCACCTTGAAAAGAAGGCCCATTCATTGACTATTCGAACTATGCAGACCATTCAGCGGGGAAGAGTGGTCCATCAGGATGGTAGCAGTTTACACCGTTCTCGCAAGGAGCTCTTAGCCAGATTGGGGGAGTGCTCTGACTGGGGCTCCTCACCGACTTGCCATTCACGGAAGTGCGTAATGGGCTTCTTCTCCACCGACTTCTCCCCCCGTGCAATTGCCTCCTGCCGCGCGAGCTTTTCCCGCTGCGAGGGAGGGCAGGTGTCGTAATTCAACTCGTTACACAGGGTTTGGGGTGTGCCAATAGCTCAGGAAAGAGCTGCCACACTCAGCAGCGAATCGGAGAGCTCTAGCTGCCCGCCATCTTTGCCAGGCCTTAACCACTCCAGGGGACTCCTCGCAACTTGTGAGCAACGTGCAGAAGATCAAGGGCTCAAAGGGATTCTTCAAAAGACCTGAGCAGCCCCCACTTTCTGTTTTAGTGGATCTTGGGCCGGCTGTTAGAATGCACACCTAATCGACATGACAGGTCATGATCACCCCAAAGATGGGTTCTTTGA
This sequence comes from Klebsormidium nitens, assembly GCA_000708835.1. Taxonomy (NCBI): domain Eukaryota; kingdom Viridiplantae; phylum Streptophyta; class Klebsormidiophyceae; order Klebsormidiales; family Klebsormidiaceae; genus Klebsormidium; species Klebsormidium nitens. The sequence continues at coordinate 53,523 of DF237419.1, read as the reverse complement.
ATTCACCATGTTCGAAATCCTTCCCCCTCTTCTTGGCACTCCCTCTTGCCCTTTCGAACATTCTGCCCTGCATTGAGTTCCCGAGACGGCTTGCCTCTAAGCTCTGCCATCAACCTTGGAACCAACTGCTAGTTGAGGTAGCTCAGACTCTGCGGCACCTACCTGGTTATGGCCCAGCTTCAGGAGGTTTGTCCCAAAGTTTATGCCGATGCTTCCAACAAAGTTGATGCACGCCCCGATGACCCATTCTCCCATCTACGAGTGCGCCGCCCTGGCAGCGCCTCCACTTGGCCCCCGTGCACCTTACAATAGCAAGACAGTGTTGATGACGACAATTAGGGTCGTCCTCGACCTCAAAGCGCCTCCTCTAAACGCCCTTTGCAACCAAACACCGCCCCTTCTAAGCGGACAGAAGTCCCAAGTGGGAGGAACGCAGAAAGCGCGGCAAGGTGCTCCTCCTCACGCAAGAGGAGACTGAAAGGTGCTGCAAGGTGTCCACACAAAGTGTGCCGAGCAAGATGTCCAGTGACTTGGTCTGCACAAAAGCTGAAGCCTGGTGTGCTACCAGAGCTTCTTCTTAGGTGGCAGTACTTGAGCTCCCACAGAGGGATAGCAAGACCTTCCCCGTAAGCTTCTCACATTGGAGGAGGATCTGCCAAAACCCTAAAACTTCAGTTCAAGTGTACGCCTCCACTTTGGTGTAAGCTTGCTTCATTGTCTCGTTTCAATCCCAAATCTAGTACTTCAGGGCTTCAAATCGATGAAACACGGGATGTGTGAGCAGAAGCTAGTATGAATGTGCTCCATGTTTGCAGGATGGGGCGCCGTTGCAATCAGAGCTTGCTAGGTACCCCTCAAAAGTATCTGGAGTCATTGCTAGATTGCCATGCTAACCAGCAAATAGTGGAACTCAGACCGCCTCACGTCTCACATCTTACGCCACAACGCCTCAGGCTGTGTAATCAATATTAGGATCTAAGGCGCCCTGTTGGAGCGCGCCCTGTGCAAAGCCTTGAATCTTGATTAACTTGAATCAAGATGTAGGTATGTGTTTCAGTTGTTGCGCGCGCAGAGCGCGCACTAAAGAAGCATACGACGCGCTCACCCGTGTGCACCGGCGGCCGGCCCGTGACTGCCGTCGGCGTCCGCGCGGCCGCCAGTAATAATCAGGTGCAACTACTATAGGGTGTGCATGCCAGGCCCGAGCGCCCTCAGTATCCTCTATGCCAGCTTCGTCACTGTTGAAATTGCTCATTGTGTTGGTTACTAACTACATGCTAGTAACCAACACATTAGTATTATAAACAATTCGAGGCGACCACCATGCTGGCCCACCAACTTGAAACCCATGCAACGTATACGACCTATTACAGCATACATCTGCCCCGCTGATCCCTCAACGTGGTTGAATGAGTCCGCATGAGAGTGCGGAAGATTCCTTGAATCGTCAATAAAAGGCATGCTTTTCATATCATAACAATCACAATACCTGTCACCACAATGATGCATGCCTCCAGACTTTCAAGAGGGAGAGAAAAACAATGATACGCCGGTTTTAACTCGTAGACCCTTGACTCTGGATCTTGTTTTCACAGGAAAGTTGCTTGACAACACGGTACTTCTACGGTCGCAAATTCAGCAGGCTCGAATTTTCCTTGTCCGTCCTTTAGCATCTAACTTTAGCTCGAGGATAAGGAGCGCCAATCTTGCAGCTTTATGTATAAGCTTTACCTCAGTTTAAGTAGCCGCAACAAGAAAAAGCTCTTCATGTGATTGCGCTGCGTTCATGAATGGCCTCTTATTGTACAAGGAGCTAACTGCTGCTAACCCGATGAGAAGCTCATGGTGCTAATGAAGCAGAATTGACTTGCTTACTCTCGGTACACAGTGTATCATGCAACCAATTTTCTCAGTAAGGGCGCTTAACCAGGATTTCTGCCTGAGTGCAAAGTCTGCCCAGTTTTACTCTGGACACACAAAGTGCATTTACCAATGCCGCTTCGTCCATTAACCCCACTGCGCTTCACTGTTGCCGCCATACGACTGTTCGCAACATGAAAGCGACAGTCGCGAACCGCACTCGCTTCCGTTCTCCTTTTACCACCCGTTCCTCTTCGCCTTCTGCCTTTGCTTTTTCGACGGTTTCGGCTTCCCTGCACCCCCCTTCCCTGAGCCCTGGCTCTTAGGCCCGAAAGACCCCGGGGGACCCCCCCCCTGCCGCATCAAGTCCTCCATGAAGTGCCAAAAGTCGTCTTCCGACTCGAAGACGTCGGACAGGTCCGGCTCGCCTCTGCCCCGGCCCTTGCCCCGACCACCGCTGCGGCCTCCACCCCCGCCGCCGCCCCGGCCGCGCCCCTCCGACTTCACTTCGAAACTGGGCTTGTGCGTGTTGGGCCGGCCGGCCATGCCCTGGAAGGAAGAGCGGATAGGGTATTGGAACTTCCAAATCTGCGTAAGGTAATGTCTTCCTCCGTATACGCCCAGCAATGATCAACGTACAACCCTGACCCCGAACTTTACGAGCTCCGAAACCATACCCACCTTCAACGTCAATGCGAAGACCACTCGCGTTTGAGACGCATGACTACATTACATTCACTACGTTGTGAATGCGCTTAGCAGCAATGCTTCGCTTCTGAACCGGCCCTGATTGTTTTCAAAAGCAACGTTCTTGTCAACTACAGTATCAGCATGCAAGCCTCGTTAAACCCGGCGGGGAAGAGCTAGCGAGCAATCCCGACATGTCCGAAACTCCTGACGGTCGGAGAATCCCATCGAACATATTTGCCGCGATATTTGGGGGGGTCTTACCTGGCACTCGACCCACGTGGTGCACAGGTAGACCTGCCCCCCCTCGACGCAGAAGGCCTGCATCGGGTCCTCCTGCTTGAACAGCCCGAAGAACGTCGGCCGCGAAGCCTGCTCGAACCAGCCGTCACCCTCTGCCGCACCGTGGTACTTGTTGCACTCCTACATCGAGCAGAAGGTGGACGGTAAGGAGCAAATACCGGGATTTGGGCTCGTTAGTAGGGCTTAAACACAATCTGAGCACAGTCGAGTGAAAAGGAGAACAGAATGCGCACATTCAAGTGAATAATCAGCAAAGCAAGACTAGCAGTAGTAAGTAAGGCCAACGGGACTCTGCAAACGAGCAGATAACGGGGGGGCGCACGCGGACTGAAAAGCGCAGCATGGCGGACAGAGTCGGCTCAAAGGCTGGAAAAAGACCGTCTCCCAATAAACGCCTGCATTATATCTGGCGGCTGGCGGCAGATCGTTCACCTCTAATCTCCCACGAGATTTCAACAGCCCACTCAAACAGCGAATAACAGAAGGCAGCCCCATCGCTTTGAGAGCGCATAAACAGACCCCAAGCCTAGTTTCCGGGCTTAGATGAGTAGAGCGGAGGCCGACATCCACCGCGCATCAGCGACAGGCCTTCTTAAGGCAACCTACCCAGAAACAGCACCATAAGATTGTCAAGATCAAGCCGCCAGAACGGGCTGCCACAAAACGGGCCAAAACTGAAGTAGATAGGAAGCAACTGCGACTGCAATAGAAAGGAGAGAAGCAATCGGGGGAAGCGCGCGGAACTATGCCTCACCGTACACCAGCGGCAGGCTTTTTTGGGGCGGTCCACTTTGAGCCACTCGTGGGAGTCGCCGCAGTGGTAGCAGTGCACCTTCTTGCTGTCGCTCTCGCGGAAGAACTCTTCGGGGTCAAAGTTCGCAAAGGGGGACGCCTGCGTGACGAGAAAAAGAAGAAATGATGTCAGCAAGACAGCAAGAGGCTGACGGTCAGAAGCGTCGTAAACACATTCCTCAGGGTCAAAAGGCGCAGAGGGACGCCTGCGATAGGCATCATTGAGCAGATAACGTAAGCAAGAGAGCAAAAGCCAACGCATCATGAAGACAAGGGGTCGAAGCTCGCGCGTAAGAACGCCGGCGGTGAGGAGATGAAAGCAGACGGCGTCACAGCAGGATACTAAAACTCCAAAGCATTGCAACAAATGCTCCTCAGTGCCAAAGCCGCCGAACCTGAACGGGCAAGTGACAACAATAAAGTTCCCGCAATGAGGTAACTGTCAGAATGAGCACACAATATCAAAAACCCTGGAGACAGTAGTGCTAAGACTGCAGGCCGGTCCAAGGCGGCCAACTGAACAGGTGCTGGAAGGATACTGATGACAGCGCTGACGTTAAACCATTCTACGTCAGCTAGCATGGTTTCGGGGGCCTCTGTTCAGCACAGCCAGTTCAGAGTAAGTCGCCTTGAAAGGGCTTCTCAGAATCTGCTCAACTTATAGCTAATAAGGACCCAGTCCAGAAGAAAGAGCAACTCCTGAAAGGCAGAAACTGTGCCTTTCTGATGCAGGTCGCACACCTCGAGCACACCCACCCGCTGGCCGGGTCCCGCATCATCAAATGCAATAACCAAATCCTACATCCAAAACAGTCACTTAAACCTGCACACAGATTGAACCAGCGCTCACAACAACCGGGAAAACCAGCCAAACAGCACGTACGAAACTTAAGGACAACAAGCTCCACCGTCAGAGCTGGTTCTCACCCCTGATTGACCACGTCCCCCCTGCGAATGATTCCTCGCTTCTTCCGCCATTTTGTGAAATCGCTCGCCCATGTCTTTGGCTTTCAACTCGTCTTCGTAGTCCTTTCTCTTGACTGGATCGATCAGCGTTTCGTAGGCTGCCTGCAGGCACTTAAACGCCTCCCCCGCGTTTGCGCACCCGGCATTCTTGTCGGGGTGGACCAACCGGGCCTGGCAAAAGAGTGAGTGACGAGAGGTCAGGTAAAGATATTGGGTCTCATCCAGTTTTGGCTGATTGAGGAGTGTGCAGTCAGAGAAGCGGCAGATTCGATCTGGCAGTCGGGAAAAAGCAGGAAAAGAATACGCAAAGGGCCGGAGCAGAGGGTAGCCTCAGTCTAGTGATGACAATGTGGTATACATCAGTGGTCAGATGTTCTTCAGAAACGATGACATCACAGGCTCCCTGCTCCGACGCCTTGCGAACATGGACACAACGTGTAACCTTGACCCCGTTTCACACTGTCTTCGAGCTCCTTACTACGCTGCCTGTAGACAATGGTAATGGCCATTCAAGTCCTCAATCAGGTACCAAGCTCAACCAAAACTTTGACAGCAGCTGATTGAAAAATCCTTGCTACTCCAGCAATGGAGCTCAAATCTTTCAGAATCCCGAACCTCTCCCAATAACACGAGAAATCTCCCAAGCTTGCCCTCAGCAAGCGCGCAAAACCACGCGAAATGGACATCGACCGATCGTGAACTCTTGAATTCAAGAAGCTGACAAGTAGACAAATCTGTAGGCTTCTGAGAATGTCAGATTCGCTCACAGAACCAGAGGTCGACATACGACAACCGCCTCAATTCTTCCTTTTTCCATACTCCCCAAAAATGATTCTCTTAAACCCGTTTCAACCTGCAGTAAGAAACCCCGTTGCTGCCAACCTACCGGGAGACCTGCCCGCAACAGAACCCCTCCGCTCGATATGCATATTATTCGTACAGCTCCACGCTCACCTTTTTATGATACGTGCGCTTTGCTTCTGCAATATCGATTGTCGCCCCCCTCGCTATGTCCATCACCGCCCAGTGCGTGGTGCACGCTATGATCCGCGCCACCTCCGCTTCAGCGTCCCCCAGATCTGCTGCAAACGATGGTGACCGCGCAAAGGGCGGAACTGCCCCCGGGGAAGCTTTTTCCTTTTCCTGTTCTGAGTGCCCCCCTCTGTCCGAAGGGCCACCGTTCTGCCACCAGGCGCTACTGCCATTCCTCTGAGACGATTTTGGAGACTCCTTCTTATTGTTTTCATGCGCCTCCGAGGCTTCCCGCTCCCTCCCAGGCCGGCCAGACCCCCCGTACGAATACGACGACCCCGACGTACTCGCGCTCTCCCCTGCACCCCGGCCGGAGTCACGCCCGCGCCCGCGCCCGCTCGTCCCGTCACCTCTTCCCCCCCCATACGTGGAGTTGTAGAAGTTCTCCCGGCTCGTCCTCTGCTGCGAGTTGCCGGAACTCCAACCAGACCCCCCTGTCGTATCCTTCCAGCTCGAGTGCTGAGAACTCTGAGACGTGCCGGAGCTCCACCCGGCCCCCCTGGCGGGATCAGTCCAGCTCCACTCCCGCGAGCGCCCCGCATTTACGTTCTCGTCTGAAGCTGCGGCCCCTGGTGTCTTCTCTTCAGGGGGGAGTTGCGCCGCCAGGTATTGGATGACGTCATTGGATAGGCAGGCCGCAAGGAAGGTGCACCCGACCGCCAGGTAGCCCCCCGTGCGATACACGGAGAGCGCCGCATAGCAGAGGGTGCCGACGAGCGCGAGGGCGGTGTAGCGGAAGTAGAAAAGGGCGCCTGAACGAAATGAGGTGAATTCTCGTGACCCTGAAATGCAGCATTGAGGCCAGACGCAGGTAATGCCCAATCCAAGATCAATATGTCCATACTGCAGAACGCACACTGTTCACTCTGATTCATGGAACCGCTCGATATTGGCACCAATGCCATTTCGACACGATTATGATAACTGACACAGGTGCAATGACAGCAATGAAAAGCGCAGCAGGAAAAAGCTGCATCAGAGGCTGCTTACATCCTGCCACTGTGACGAGCAAAGTGGTCCAAGGGCTGCCCCCCAAGAAGAGAGCAACCACAGAGTACACCCCGACTGCCAGGATTCCTGCCATGGTGCCGTAATAGCGGAATAGTCCAAATGCCAGGGCCTGCAAGCAACAGAAGTGAATTGTTGAAAACTCCTCTCTCACATCCTATGGCTCCTTCGCGGCCAGAAGGTGCTTGGGAGCGCTGGAACTTGGTTAAACATAGACGCAGTTTCAAGTAAGGCTAAAGCGTGTGCTGAATGCTGTCAATGGACTAATTGGGATAACAACTCTGTGGCCCCTTTTAAGAAGCTGATCACAAGATGATCCGTGCTCAAAGATGAACATGCTGATGCTCTGACCTCAAGATTGTGTCCACAGTCTGGTGGTATGGAGCGGTAAGAGCAAATCATCAACAAATCTCCTTTGCAATAATTCTCAACATCCACTTCGGAAATCTTGTCACACTGCGTAGTAAAAGCAACGAGCTTAAAATCATACAACCTTGGCATCTGTGAACTCGAGAAAATGATTGGACCATGAAGGCACTCATTTGGTGGTAAAAAATGCTTTCCCCAAATACAATGTCAATGTCAGCAGATGGCTTTTCCGAAACTGGAAAAGATACGCGAGTAGAACAGGAAACAGCCTTACCTTTAGCATACAACTGAGTCTACAGAAGACCACGCACATCACACACTCTACAGCAACTTATTTATCCATCATCAATGAGAGACGCATGAACTCTCCAATGAGTCATAACTTGAGCAAAGACCGCCCTAACACTGCAAGATGCTGAATCGTCAATGTGCACTACTCGTGCACAAGTCCCTACTAGGGATACTTCTTTCTCAGCAACCTCATTACGAATCAACAGAGCAACTGCCTTTGACTGACTCTGCAATCACCAGCGGACTTGGTTTACGCCAATCTAACGATGAAGAATGGAGTGTTTGCATCAACTTTGAGCAAGTAAAAACAACCACCGCAATCACACTCACCGCAAGGAAGATAAGCGTCGTCCACCCCAACTTCGTCACCAGCACAGCCCCAGAGCTCACGACTGCCGCCCAAGGCAGCAACAAGATGGCCACCGTGCCAAGATTGGCCAACGACTTCCCACCCCTAAGAGCGCTTCCATAAGCGAACATCGTGCAGAGTGCTGTCGCACCATAGGCCAAGATCGACACCTCAACAAACTTCCCGAGGCCCCAAAGAGCAGCCTCGTTGCACTTCTGATAGAATTCATCCATGGATTTATTTGTTTCTTCTTCTGGAAATTGGGATGAGGAGCCAGGGCCGCCAGATGGGGTGGAGCGGTGGCCCTTTCTGGAGGCGCTTCTCTTGGCCTTCGGCATGTTGAGCTGCACTTACGAAGGTAAGCTATGTGGGTGGAGAGAAGCAATAGCTAGGGGTAATACAACTATGTCAAGGGCAGCTTTGTACCTCTGATAAAGGGGCTGTTCTACATTAAGGAGCTATTCTAGCTTTCAACAGTTTGCTTTGTGCGCCTACTACCTTACAAAAGCGTCAATGCTGGCTAACTCATTGCCACTTAGGGTCACAAAGAACCCCACACCTTGCAGAAACACCTTGCAGCTTGGGCCCCCCTTGAACACTCCTGCCCTGACCAAATACCTTTAAGGTCGCGTGAAATTTATCACGAAGGGAAATATATTGGATGAAAGCAAAGCTACTAAAGAGCAAAGTTGGTCACAATCAATGACTCAGAGAAAGAGCCGCTAAAGCCTATCTGACAATGCCAGGGTTGGTAACGATTGTGCCATACACACGCTAAGCGAGGGGCACCAAGAATCACTGTGCAGCTGACGGCGTCGCCGCCGCACCCGCTCCCCGTTCAAAGAAGCAGCTGCTAGCACCAGGAAACGTGACCTTGCACCAACCCCCTTCCCAGCAGGGGGTTGTTGTTTTGATCAGTCTCTGAATGTCAAAGCCATCATCATGGTGGCAGAGCTGACCATGAGAGAGAGAACATTCTAGGTAGCTAGTGGCGCAGCAGGGCCAATGAGCATCTCCACAAGATTACCATGTGATCATGCAAGCAGGGTGACGTAGTCAGACTTGCATGAAATGGCGCGAAGCTGCAACAGATTCGGTGTTAATCGCCGCCAGATTGATCATAGCCGTCGATGGACGGCGCTTTTCGGAATATATCTTGAGAAGTTGGAAGATAGCCAAGATACGCGTGCGCAGGAGATCCAAGCGGTCAGATCTCGGCCATCGGACGGTAATGATGGCATACCAGGTGCACTTTTTGCTGGCATGCACGCCCGTCAACGCCTACTAAATTTCGCGCGGCCGTGCTGACGGTCAGCGTCGCTACCGGAGCTGCGCTGTAGTCCTAGTACCGAGGCCTCCACTGGTCTTGATCCGAGCCTCGACTCTCCTAGATCAGACGTCAAGTCCATAAGGTAGTCATAAGCTCCAATGAAATCATAAAAGTCAACTCTTCATGCTCCGCCTTAACTGCCCGCTGGGTTTCCTCACAGAAGTTCTCGACCTCTCTCGACGCAACACTCCTATGCGATGGTACTAAGGTGGTACTAAGGGTGACAATTCGCAGCTCAGCCAACCATATCTAACTATCACCAGAAGCTGGCCCTTTGGACAGGCCGGTGTTGCGTCAACTGATGAGGGCTTAAACGACTCGATCTGGCTGCTTTCGGTCCCCTTTTGGGATGCTTTCGGTGGGCTGTGACCGATTCAATTTGATGAGACGTATCTCATGCGAATTTGGATGTGCCGCAGTTACACGTATGGTGACATTTTGCAAACAAAGCTCTCCTTGGCGCTCGCTGCATCCAGAGAGCCCTGTCAACAGCGCGTAGATGATCGTTAGTATCGCTGCTGTCAGTTGATGTGGCGTACACTTCGAAACCTGACCTACTGACGTTGCTTGAGAGATATCCACAGCAGTCACAGCAGTAGTCTCGTGTTTTCGCGTTATGCAGAGTACATATATACATGAGGAGGCTTTACTACAATCAATCGGTTCGGCTGGTGTCGTAGAGTGCATGGCAGATGACCGCTTGAACGTATGTAGATAGTGCATCTAGAGCGAGGCCCCCGCGAGGCCTTCGAACTTGATTGACGAGACCATGTCTTCACAAGGCCCGAACAGAGAGGATCTTTTTAGTGCAAAAGTGTTCCTACTTAATTGACCCTTACAAGTGACTTTGGTGATGATAGCGCAATTCCGGGCTGTGTGCCCTGAATTACTTTGGATCGGAGGGAAGACTACCGATACATGTCGTGTCACAGATCGTATTTCTGAATCAAGGGCAACTGGCTTACATCCGCCTCCCTGCTGATGCTGCGACTATGTACCTCTGGCAACCTCACCACAACTGCTCTGAAAAGAGACCTGGTCAATCCAGATCGTTCAGATCCAACTCGTCCTCGTCCAGAGCGACGAAACTGGCTACTTCCATGCCCTCAATGTGCCCGGCCGTGCCAACGAATGGCCCAAAAGCATCTTCGCCCTCATCAAGCCATTCGGACGCTCTGTCCCCTTCGGACGCTTGCTCAGTTCCGGACGCTTCCTCGTCCGGTACATCCGCTCGCTCGTCCAACGACCCGGGGCCGAGGCGAGCTTCTTCGACGACCATGTCCGCCCCAGTCGCACCCCCCGGGGACAAATCGATTTGAGCTTCAGGCTCGGTTGCCATCTCCGACCGGATCCCCGGCTCGGGTGAGGTGCGCCCGCTGTTTTGTTCGCTCGCTTCTCCGCCGAACCCGGTCGCCTTGGCGCCTTCCATGGCGACGCTGGTCGGGGAGTCGCTCGCGCGCACTGCCGCGCGCGCGTTCGTCAGCTCGGGGGGCTCTTCCTCCCCTAGTCTGGAAAGAAAGTAGAGCGCGCGTCAGAAGTGAGAGCAGCGAAAAAGCCAATGGGCGAAGTGTAACGGAGTAAGGGAACCATGGACTATCGGCTGTAACATTTGATGAACTGTCCGCTGAAGCGACCGTCGAATTCTCGTAGTGCTTACCGAGGATCTGATATCGAGCACCGAGGACGGACGGCTAAAACCAGCGCACTCGAGCTTCTCTGACGTCCGCTGCCCACTTGCTTGCCGCTTTCAACGTAACCTAAGTTTACGAGTTCCTCATTTGAGCCTTCCTGTCCAAGTAAAGGGTGGGCGATGCGAAGTCAAAATCTTATCCGCCACGTGGCAGGTGCCCACCTCGCGGGGTAGTGCGCGAGCGTCTCACGCGCCCGGATAAGTTCCGGCGGCTCCCGTTCCGTTTCCATGTCGTCTCCGCTGCCGCTCTCCTCGTCCTCCAGCGGCGGCAGCCCCATCGACACGCGCCGCTCAGCGAAGCTTTGGGACCGCCATTGCTTCATCGCTACAGAGAGGAGGGAGGAGGGTCTCGCTCCCAGCCGGTAGAATCTACTGCATTTCCGTTTCCTTGTCCTCTGCTTGTCATTCAAGTTAAATTTTCCCTCTTCTTTATGCTGTCTGCCTTCTTTTCGTGTATGTTTTCAGTACCCAAACTTCGTGTCGGGCAGTATCGGAAATGGAGCTATTTTTCCGCGTTCCCAGCATCTTCTCAGTCTCAACGACTTGACTTGTCCTTCAGTTGTTCTTAAGGACAACTTTTGCATGTCCTTGACAAGTTTGCTACCGCTCTGTAAAATTCAGACCTCCGATCTGCAAATCAAAGACCCACGTTTCGCCGCTCCTGAACACTTCGTGGAAGCAAGTCAAGAGAAGATGGACCTCAGGTCGCCACATTTCTAGCGCAAGGACATCCCCCTCCAACGTTCTTGCAAGCCGAATCAGTGCTATGCAGAAATCTGCCCCGTCTCACCTCGGAAGTTCCGCTCCTCTCGTGAGCGCTCTTCCTCTCTCAGTCGCGCTCGCGCTTCCCGCTCTCCTTGCAGGCCGTCGCGAGCCCTGCGTTTGGAAAGCAGGTTTGTCTCGCATCCTCGCACCTCTGTATTCTCATGAGTTTTCAAAAGCTTTCGTTGCTTTGAAAGGGTTTGGCTGAGGCCGAACCAAAGATCTCAGTGTCTGCGCTTCTTACGAAAAACTTCGAGGCCTTGCACTAGCCCTGCTCTGCCCTTCTTTTCCGAAACCAAAATCGCCAGTCCATCTTCGTCTTGCACACGACACAACAGAAGTCTGAGACTCGCGTATGTGAAACCGCACAAAGGTGAAACAGCCAGCCGACATCGTGCGCCTTGAAACCATCTGACAATCCAGAATGTAAGGGTTCTTACCAAGCTTCGGCGCACGCGCGGTCGGCGTCGAACACCGGGCGGTCGTCAAGGTACTTGAGATTTGGAAGCGACGCGATGAGAGCCTGATGCATTAAAGAATCTCCTGTTCAGTACCATGTTTCCAAAGGCGTTTGATGTTAGCCGGAAACATCCATGTCTCAGCACAGCTAACGGTTTCAGCACGACCTCGTAACGCCCTGTTTTCTCCACATATCAACTTTAACGTGGCCTTTGTGCTCTTCTGAACTTGTGCTTCACCCATCGACTACTTGGCAACCTCTTTCTGCACAATCTCTGCACTGGTCCAGCGCTCGGGCTGGCAGGAAACCAAAGACACCAACATCAAGCAAAGCTTTGCTGCCAAGGGTCACAGAAGCTCTCTTACTGAAGCTTGCACCGAAATCATACAAGGTGCAGGCTACCGAATGTCCGAGGAGAATTCTCTTGTTTGGGCCTCTGCCTGACATCATCTGACGACCGTTTCTCTTCCGGAATCATTTCCTGCTTCTTCGAACGGACGTAATATCCCAGGTATCACTACGCCTCTGCTGCTCCTCGTTGCCTTCATTTCGGTCAGACTTCATCAGTCGAAGTCCGACGGAAGTGGGTGGATAATGATGCAGACGCATCAGCGTCTGTCCAAAAAGAACCTTCCGAGCATCCGCACAATCGTCGATAATTGTCACTCAGCGTCAGAACAACCAACCTTGCGGTAGTTGGGCAGTTTTGACACCATGGGGTTCCCCTTGAGGTAGACGCACCGCAGTTTGGGCATGGCTTTGAGGACGTCCAAAACGCCCTGGCCGTCCTCAAGCTTGTTTTCGGACAAGTCGAGAACGCTGCAACACAAGATCAGCGTTGGTTCAACGTGCTCTCGCATGCACGCGACTGATTTTGACATTTCCCATTCTACTAGTCTGCAAAACGCATGCGTCGTCCCGCTCTGCCGAGCGACTGTCAAGAAGTGGGTAAGAGTCCTCAAGTAAGCAACTTGATCTGTCAAGTCCGAATGGCTAACACAGAGCCTCTGGTACGAACTTTAATGAAAGCATGGCATCCTCGATTGCATGCTTATGGATGTTGCAGGTGGACGGACCTCGATGCACCCTGGTTCAGACGCCATATCCAACAGTCAACGTGGGGATAATGGGGCTGGCTGGCTCTCGATAGACGCAGTTCTCAAGTTCCTCAGCGCACTTGTAGTTTGCAGCTTCTCAATTCTGTCTGCACAGGGCACCACCTTTGATACTACCCACAAAAGGCCATCGCTTCCCGGCGTTGTATCCTAGCTGTCTTACACTCGATTTACAGGAAGTCCTTCTTGGTCTAGTGATTTCATGTACCGAACTCGCAGCTCGTTTTGCACCCCAAGTCTGCGGGCCTCACCTAATAGACGGGCATTCTTTGAGGTGTGCAATGCCCTCTGCCGAGTCGAACCTGTTCTTGGAAGCAATTAGGGTCTGGAGCTTGGGGAGGCAGCTCAGATTCTCCAGTACCCGTACCGAGTTGTTGCTGCATATAGAGAAGGGGCCATGCTATCTTTAAGAAGAGGGGGATTTTTGATTAGGATTGAAAGTTGTAAAGTGGGAAGCATTAAGGAGACACTTGATGTAAGGTAGCTGTGTTCTTCAGCACCAGAGCAGTTGCACTTTTATGCCTTAACTGCGAACCGTGATGTGCGCACTTGTAGCTGCCTAAAATTCGACAGGGCCATATTAATCTTCAAAAGGGTGGTAGAATCGATAATTGTATGCGGTGCAGAAGCAGAGGTGAAGTTACGTCAGATCGAAATCTCACGAGTCCACTCGCCACTTCTGAGCTCTCGTGATTCTGGGTGAGATTACATTCGAAAGGACGGAATTGTTCCAATCGTCCCAAACACTTGGAGTGAAAGCTCACCCAGATTCAAATCACTTTGTCAACACTTTGCATTTAGCGGCTGCGCCTGACACTTGCTAAAGAACCCCAAACCACGAGTACTGCAGGTCCGTCACTAACCTGATGTTGATTGTGTCCAGCTCTATCAGGTTCTCCAGGTGGTCAATCCTTTCGATGCAGTTCTGCTGGACGTACAGGCATCGCAGCTCGCGCAGAGCCTCCAGGCCTGCCAGGGAGTCGATGCCATTGCCCTCCAGGAACAGCGACCGCAGGCCCTGGATGCAACGTATCGAATTCCATTAGCACCTGGCTAGCGCCAGATGAAGATAAGACCTTTGACAAATACTTCTGTTGCACAGTGGATCCCAAGACCAATCGAATCGGTCTGGTAAAAGGGTGGTGCTTCCACCACTAGAAGGTGGTTGACTGACAGCTAATGCGGGACTTCAGTCATTTGTTGTGCAAAATTCCAGGCATTGTTTTGAGGGTGTAGCCACTGGTGGCTACACCGAGGATTGGGCTGCCATGAGCACTGGTGGTAACCAGCAGAAAGCACATTGTGATGTAAGTCTCCAAACTCAGGTGCTGCTGAATCCAGCCCCCTGTTTACCTTGCAACCTGGTTCTGTGCACGGTATGCCCTCATAACTCCCATACAGCGCAGCAACTGGCATAGAACCACCCTACTCAGCACAAACATACCGTTTTGCTAACATTATACATTTGGGGTGCCATTGACAAGTGCTTCCACCGGACGTGGCGACAGAAAGGAGGTTTCCTGTTGGTCTGCAAGGGTGCAGTAGATTGCCAAACTGGGCATTGCCAGACTGCGGCATCTAGAAAGCCGCGGAAATCTAGGTCCAGCTCACTGTATACTCCTCCAGATTCTGGATGCGTTCAAAGCCCTTGAAGTGGAGGTACAGCTTGTCGTTGAGGTAAGGCGTCGTATACAGCTTCTGCTCCCTGCAGAACTTGCGCAGCCACTCCTTGGTCAGCTCCATGGGGCTGCCCTCCATCTCTCCGATTAACTTCCACTTCCCAACCCCGTCTTGCAATCTGCAAAGTATCTCACCGAGCTTCCTCAACTCTTTCTTAGGCTGAGGCAGCAAGTTGCTCGCACGTCACGGAATGCCCCTGACGCCGGGGAACCTCAAGCTTTTGATGAGCTCTCCAGCTTAAGTCGCCTTCTTCTTGCTCGCTCCTTGCCGTGCACAGCTCCTGTCGCTGGGCCTTCCTCAGAAAGTCTTGGTCAAAGCAGTACTCTGCTGGAGCTCTGTACTGTTGGTACCACTAAGATCTACAGGTTTATGCATCTACCGTACCTAGGCCATGCATTCTTTAGGTACAATGTAAGTGATGTACCCCTTAAATAGGCTTAGTCGTGAAACCGATCTTTGATTCCGCACGCACGGCGACGCACGTCAAACCCCAAACCCCCGCGGCCGGGCCAAATCCATGACTCAGTCGGATTTCGCCCAGCCGCGGCCGCCGGCCGTGTCCGAGTCACCATCGCGCCCGCCCGCATGACTCACTGCTTTTATAGTATGCTTTAGTTTGAAGTCCATGCGGTTGATGCGGTGGAAGCAGCCTACCTCACAGCTTTGAACTCTTTCTACAGAGCTACAGTATTTGTGTTGCAGCCTCTCAACCAGCTTCATAAGATTGGCAAGAGGTGAAGAGGCTCAGCGAAGCCTTAAAGGTTAGAATCCTGAGGTCGTCCTTGCTGCAAGGTAATCATAAAAGCCTTTCCAGCGCTCCTAATCAACCCGTTCTGAGACCGCATCATACCCTATCTGTTGAAATATCTGCGCAGTCGCTCTGTAGACGAGCTCACACATTTGTATGAAAAATCAACAACTGCACTGGAGGGAGCATAGTTCTGAGCCGTGCGCGCCGCGTGCATTTGACGAAGAGTTTCGCACGCTGACCTCCCGGCAGATTACTGAGTTCCTGAATCGTTAAGATCGAAGGGGCCGCTGCGCTTGATCAATCCACCGTCTGAACAAAGCCTTCAGACGACAATCTGGACAATCTGTGAGTTAAGTTAGAGGATGGAACATACCTCCAGGAACGAGCTGGCGCAGCCAACCACGATTGAAACGATATGTCCTACTTATAGCACTGGTGCTTCTGAGCGTTTGTCTGAGCGGAATCCCTCTGTAACGCCTGGATTCGACCCCCAGGTTGAAGACGAAGCATGTCTCATCCTAATGCTTCCCGAAGAGTTGATTGTCATCATTCTTCAAAAGCTCGCTGATCAGGATCCCCCATCTCTTTCCGCACTCGCGATTATAAGCAAGACCTTCCTGTCCTTTTGCCTCGGCCTCTGGAGGGCTACCTTTCTTGGCTGGGCATCGAGTCCGCATGAGAGCTCGATAGTTGTCACGCCTGAGCTTGATGCGGCTGTGGCGAGGTTTGGAGGCTACCATAGACTTTTCCGAGCTAGTCGACGCCGCCCTTTTGTTCACAAGCCGCCAGTCGACGAGTTTCCGGGTTGTCTGATCCTGCTGAGGAAAGATAAGAAAATAGTTCTATGGGGGGAGACCGCAGGGGTTCCCGTATATAAAAGGGCTTTGTTCAGCATCACGGCTCTGCTCAAGGAAGTCACCCCCCAAAGTGAAGCAGAGCTAGCAACAGCCTCGTCGTCGGAGATCTTCTTAGATGTTGTCATCTTGTCAAGCAGCTCCGAGCCTAAAGGAAACGATCCAGCGTCCCTCCTTGAGAAAGGCACCCGACTTCTTCCAAATGTGCACAAAAAAATGCTTTCTGAGTACCGGGTTCACGTCGCTGTTTGTGCTGAGGCGTTGGATGCTACGACGTCACGATGGTGGATAGAGGACGGGTCCGGTTACTCGGTCTTCGATCCATTCCTAAGGCTCACAAGCATCTAGGCATTGGAAAGGTACACGAGTCAGGAGGAAGGCAATCACTTGACGAAGTTGACAACCTCTGGAAGCTGGAGGTAGGAATCAATAGCTGTTCCTCAATACTGTCGTGGCCCCATACCTGAATGGGGTGAGTTCGGGCCAGCCGCGTTGTGGCAATAAAGACGCTGTTTCATCAAAAACAGCTCAGGTCTTGCCAACTTGATGCGGTTCATTGATGAGAATCGTTTTTTAGGCCCTCTTGAACTTTTTGCGAGTCTAGAGCAGGGGCTCGACAGACTTGACGTACTACAACGTGGTGCTTTGAGCTTCAACAACTTTGTTAGATACGGCTGAAAAAGACAGAGTGAAACAAAACGTTTTGAGATTTGTGTGTCCGCAGGAAATCAGCAAGTTTCGTTACATCATCACTGGATCTGAACGTGGTTGCTGCTTTTTGAGATGTATGCGGGATCAAGGTACACTTCAAAGAAAACGTTGACTGCTATGAGTCTACTTTGTTGGCATCAATCATGACGAGTGAAGCAGAAGCCAAATGCTGTGAACGCCTACTTGGGTCCTCGGGCCGTCTGAAAGTGCGCTCGGAAAACACAAATGGTCAGTCCCTCCCAATCGAGGGAAGGCTCATTGAACCATGCACATGAGAGCTGTCAAATTGCAAAACTGTGAAGTCAGCAGACCAGCAGATTCTCGTGAATCACCTTCTGGAGTAGGTCACGCACTTGGCGGCATTTGAATTCATGCGATTCCGCCAAGTCGTCCCGTTGTCGTTTGATCCATGACGTGGCGGCACAAATGGAATGGAATGCAACTCGAGGACTGCCATAACTTCGGCCGGCCTCTTTCCATCAAATTGGTCGGGATGAGCTGTCACCACCACATATGCGCATGTACTAAGAAGCCTATAGACTCACGTATACAATCATGCGGATACGGGTCTGACAACGCCCGAAAGTCAGCATGTATCCATGCATGAATCTATGTGAGATTGAACGTTATATATGATGCACGCGTTCATGCACGCGTACCGCGGCCCATGCAATATATCCAACAGCGCCTCTGGGCAATTTGATACATATGCTACCCCGCGTGGCCATCAGGTTGGTGCTCCGGGGGCGGCGCCGCTTCAATCACGTCCGCGGTGAGTAAGATGAAAGCCTGATTAAGGCTTGAACGCGGGCATCAGTGTGCCGCTTTCATCACACATGCAGCCAAAAATGGAATTGCCCATGTGCATGAAGTGCATAAAACAGCTGACCTTGCCAGTTTAAGATTCGCTGACTTCATTTGGTATAAGCTCACCTGCATGCCGCCATGTGGGTTAGCTGGACGCTCCGCCATTCTAGCGGCTGCCGGCAGAGTTGGCATTACGCAGCACGCATGCATATGTCCTTAAAAGTGCAACTTTCTCATATGAAGGACGCTTTGGAGGTTTCAAAACAGCCAGCACTTGAAGTGGGTGTGCACACCAGCTTGATCAAAATGCAACACATTGAAGGTGTCCACGAACCAATCAACGGCACTGCACACAGCATTCTATAAGAGCGAGCCGGACGACGAAACGTATATACAAAGTGCACAGTCATGCTGGACGTGCCTCGTCCGCATCCTCGAAATCGAAACCGAAATCGTCTGCAAGCGACTGGAAGTTGCTCCGCATGTTGACGTACCGGAGC
Organism: Klebsormidium nitens; assembly: GCA_000708835.1. Lineage (NCBI taxonomy): Eukaryota > Viridiplantae > Streptophyta > Klebsormidiophyceae > Klebsormidiales > Klebsormidiaceae > Klebsormidium > Klebsormidium nitens. Next base: position 35,206 of record DF237419.1, on the reverse strand, counting down.
CGTTGTATAAACGGAATGTGCTCCAACCACCTGCAGCAACAGGCTACTCTAGTCAATACCGGAAGGCAGAAGACACGTTCAGCAACTTCCAGAAGCCCTGATCGGCTACCGGGCACACGGGTCTGTCTTGGCATTACTGCGCCCTGACATTTTCCAAACCAAAAGCATCCGCCAGAGGGCTATTGTTGTTCCACCCTACCAGGCGTAGTTCGTTGGCAGAAAAAGAAGCCCTGAAGGACAAACGACACCGATGCTTGCTCGCAAAGGCGGAGCAAAAGCGAGGCAAGCTTCTCGTAACCGGCTACACCTCAACCGGTCTCCCCGAGCCCCGCAACCACAGCGAAGCAAACGCAATTACTTCCACTTACTTCGACCGTTAAGACTGGTTTCCTTTCTTTCAAGCCCTTCCGCTCCGTTCGAAGCCTCACGAAAGATCAGTCTGCCAGACAGCAACCCAAAAGGCAAAGCCGATGAAGATGTTGCTTCCCGGCGATCTGGGGGTCTTCCCAACATCCGCAGGGTCTTACTAATCTAGCAACAACCACACGGTACGATCCAAACCCACTTCGTCGCAGATTATTCCACAACGAAAAAGACCTCTCGGTTACAAGCACTCGTCCAATAATTTCAGAACCGCAACCTCAAATTTGAATCGCCTCTCTTCTTACCGGTCGGGTATCCGTCCCTGCTGGATCATGATCGTCAACGTCCCCCCTCCAACCAACGCAACACTTAGCACCACCACAATGACCGTCGCCCAACCCGGGAAGCCCCCCCTCCGCGAAGCGGGCGCCGGCCACGAACTACCCCCCCCTTCCGACGAAGTGGAGGTCGGAATCGGCCCCCCGTTTACGAATTTGCCGCTCTCGAAGGGGGGATCCGTGCAGGGGTCGCCCGGGTTGAGCCGCTGGTGGGTTCTGCGGAGGGGAGGGGTAGATGACGTCAGATGGAGATGAGGAGATGAGGCAATATGAGCTTATAATCACGAGGTTTGATTAGTTCATAACTATCTGTGACGACGAGAAAGAGGACATGGCGGCCTAGTTTGAGACGAAGCGGGTTGTACACGTTACCTGGTATAAGCTGAGCTACAGCGGGTTCGAAGGTTTGTGGAGAAAGTGGCTGCTTAGATTTCAAGGCGGCTAGTCGAATGCGGCTTGGAAGGGGTCGTAACTTCGACGGTTTCAGTCGGCAACGAAAGCAAATCGACGCCCAACCCGACCCCCACTTCTCAAGACTCAAAACCCCCGACTATACAAGAGGCGTGGCCTTTTACTCACCAGTCCACAACAGCGAGAGCAGCAGAACCACAAACTCTCCAATGGGCTCACGTCATAATCATAAGCCCCAAACATCTTCAGGACCTCAAATAGAGTAAGACTCAATTTCCAAAACTCGAAGCCCCAAACCAACCCAGAGTACCGAAATTACATCACCTGGTCTTATATTATAGTATGCCCGCCTTTTAGAACTAGCCTAAAATGCGGATATTTCCTCACTCGCTGAAGCGGTACCCCCCCGCGGCCACGCTGGGGCACTGCCCCGGGTCCACCCCGGGGATCTTGACGCACTTGGGATAGACCCCCCGGTCCGTCTCGATGATGAACCGGTCGTCGCGCACGGTCCCAAAGTCGCACTGGTAGTCGGCCACCGAGCAGGCGCAGGGGGAACTAGAGGTGGGCTGCCGCACATACGCCTCGCCGTTCCAGCACTTGACGAGCGGCTTCTGGCGGTGGATGCGCAGGATCTGGCCCAGCAGGCACTGCCCGCCCAGCGTGCTGCGGAGAGAGTGGTAATGATTACATCCAAGATGTAAGTGTCGCGTTTCATGATCGTGGGTGCTTTCGTGCTTTTGAAGCGGCTCGCTCACGGTACTCCGTTCAACCAACAAACGTGAGCGAAGAGAGCGGCCAGACAGCACTACCTTAAGCTTGCAAGGGGCGCGAGGCGACACTCCTGCTGTCAAAAGATCGATCAGAGCGTTCGACGACCCTAAATGGTCTCTCTGCCTCAATGAGAAACTTCGATTCTTCTGGGCAAGGGGCGACCATCCGTATGCATGTGCCAGGCATAAACGGGGACAGTGACAAAACACCCAAAGCTGTCATGCAAGCTGCGGTGCACGCAGATTCAAGCTTCAGTGAAGGGCGCGTCAAATTGTATACATGAAAGAGACCGTTGCTGAACATGTCACCGCCAGCGGCGACGCGACACGTAGACCGCGAGGGCCAGAATCAAGCATCTCAGACCTTGACAAATACTCGCGGCGTCCACAATCTGGTGAATAATACCAAAGCCTAGAACTCCAGATTCAAACGAATGCATCCCAAAACCGTGACCTTCACAGCAACCAACTTCATAAAAAAGGCTGCAAGCCTACACCTTCACCGTAATCATGCATCCCGAAACCTGACACCCACTCACGGCGTCCAGAACTCGTAGTCGTCCGGTTTGCAAAACCGGTAGCTCGTCACTTTGTTCAGATCCACCGCAACTACGAGGCCCTCCCCGGTGCTGGAATCCTTCCCCTGAATCAGAAACTTGAGCGCCGCATTATCCGGCTCGACCCGGATGTTAAACACGTCCATCGGGGAGTCCGCGAACTGGGAGACCTCCCAGCTGATGCCCTCGTCAAGGGAGTACCTGGGGAGAGCAACCGGGGACCCGGGCTCAGTGACCAAACATCTGCGCACCAGCACGGCCAAGGACTAGCTTGGAAGAGAAAGTAACGGAATGTATAAACCCAGTTTGGCCGAATACGTGAGGGCCAGCACAGGAGTCCGCAAACTGGGAGACCTACCAGCTGATGCCCTCGTCGAGGGAGTACCTGGGGGAGACCAACCGGGGAATTTAAATCAAAAAGGTCTGCGGCGTTCTGGGAATCAGCTCGATAATGAAAATGAAAGTAATAGAGAAGTAGAAGTGAGACGAAAACATCCAAGAAGCGCTTGTTTGGTAAGGTATGGAGGTCCAGCGGCGCAATCGGGAACTGAGAGATCTCCCAGCTGAGCCCTCGTCAAGGGAGTACCTGGGGGAGACAACCGGGGACTTGAAGTCAGCAACATGAAAAGGTACGAGTTTGCTGGATTTGAAAAAATGGACAATCGAGAGTGGCTGGGAACTGGAAGTAGAACTAGAAGAGTCGGAAGCGCTTGCTACGGGGCTTCAATAGCGCAAACGGGAGTTCTGCGAACTGGGAGACCTCCCAGCTGATGCCCTCGTCGAGCGAGAACCTGGGGAAGACCAACCGGAGACTCGGAGTTGGTTAAAAAAGAACGAGTCTGCAGGGTTACGAGAACTAACTCGGATTGAGGTTATGGTTACTGGAAAACGGAAGTAGGATCAGAAGACTCGGAAGCGCTTGCTCGGCGGAGTACGGGAGTTCAAGCGTGCATTCAGGGAGTCCGCAAGTGGGTGCCTAATCCCTCGTCAACTGAGTTCCTGGGGAAGACCACCCGGGGACTTCATGTCAGATGAAACTGCTGGGTTCCAGATAGCTCGTAAGAAGCAGCAGCATGCCTTTGGAACTAGGAGTAAAACTGGGGAGACCAGCTCGGCCGAAATGGGGACGAGAGCCCTGATGCAGATTGCGCAAACAACTGGCATTTGCATTCGACCTAGTAATGGTGTTCTGAAGAGAGAGGGATGTATTTCTTATAGACTTATATAACCCAGTGGAAACTTGTCTGCATAACGTAGTTCTGAGGGTGTGCCTGCCTTGCTTGAGAACCCTGGCAGAGGACCTGAAGTCACGAAAGACCGGAAATGAAACAGGCTTCTGCGCGACGAGACTGGAATGGAATCATGGTCCTCTAGAACTGTTAGAACGTGGTGGATCCTGTCGATGGTTGGACAGACTTTGACTGCTCACAAGATCTGCAGGAGCTGACGCTTACCACAAAATTCTTCTTGTTGAAAAGGTCCGGCATTTTAAAACGCCGGTGACCTGTCAGGCCCAGTCAGAATACAAGTCCCACTGCCCGCAGCGAAAAAGAGGGATGTATTGTCATCGAACAGCCGCGCCGAAATGTAAGTTTTGCGGCCTGACTCACATGACCTCGTTAGTGGGCCCGTTGAGATAGTGCTTGGTCATTACAATGATCCCGCCATAGTCGCCGTACTCGTAGATGTGGGCACCCCGCGCAACCTCAATCCACGTGCGCCCCGCATCCCCCGACACGTACGTGTTCACCTCCCCGTTCTGCAAAAGCGTCATTCAAAGGTTGGAAGCGGCTCACTCTTTTTGAGCGGCTTTTGCATTCCATGCTCTCAGATTGGAGAAGACGTACTTGAAAAGGATAGCAAAGCGTCCCATTCTTTGTTTGAGTACAGCAATGAGAAGCTCAAAAGTTATTATTGAAACTTCGAGTCCGTTTTGTCCGTTTGATCCTTGGGAAACCCCTGCCTAGGGTGTCTTACTGTGAACAAATCTGACTCAAGTGGGGTATAATAATAGATTCGAAACGGGGGCACAGGAACTCCGTACCACTACGAAGTGTTAACGAGTCTCAAGAACTTCTTCCGCTGAATTGAAGAACGACCTTCGGCCTGGTGAAATCTACCGGCCCCTTTCCGTCAATTCCAACGAGGCGACAGTCGCCCTCGGAAGCTTTCCCGCCTCGTTCTCTCGCAGTCTTTAGCACCATCGAAATCAAGCAGACGATAACGACGCAGACGAGATATAATTCAAAGCACATGAGACATTGAGACAAACAAAAGGAGTTTTACGAGCTGGTTTTCAGTGTGCGAGCCATAATCTGTCCCGTCCGCTGTATGAGCAGGCTCTGTGTGGGCTGCTGATGGGGCACTGCCTGTAGGTGGGGATTCTTGGTTTGGCTGGCACACAATTTCTCTTCCCCACCCATAGGCAGTGCAGACAATGTTGAAGTCGACGGCAAAGCACACGAGATGTCTGGGAATCGAGAAGAAGCCCCCTGACCTGGTACAAATACTGGCCGACGTTCCCGGTTCCCATGAGCACGCCGGGCGCGGACGGGTGTGAATACACGAACGCGAAGCCCGGCATGTTGCCGCTGCCCTGCCAGGAGCTCGCGCCGTGCAAGTGGAGCGTACAACCGGGGCACACAATGGGCACACCACTGGAGTCCTGCAGGAAGGAAAGGTCCTATTCACACCTTAATGCGTTTTGGGTTGTGTTAGCTCTTCAGTCTGGAGCCTACGTTTGTGGAGAACCGGGTCAGGGGTTGATGGAAACTTCCCCATGGAGCCACACCTGATGTTACCGCAAACTTTCGTACTTCAGAAATCCGCCGTGGTCGCGATCAGTTTGTGCACTTCGTGCTCAAATTCCCGTGCTGGATATTGCACATTCGGTCAAACCTGGCCGCCAGACCCGAGTCTGATTTGAGCCGATCGCAGAACTTTGCCCGATGCGTAGAACTTGAACCCTTCGATCACCGGAATGCTACCATCGACCGGCCCACGTTCTGCAAATTCGACCAGATTCTGCGATCGGTTCCAATCGAAAACGGGTCAGGCGGCCAGGTTTGAGCGAATGTGCAGTAAGGAACCTGATAACCACGTTTCTGTACAAGTAAACGGAGGAGCGCAAGGTTCGAGTAATCATCGATCAAACGTCGGAAGAAGCTGAACTCCCTGGGGTTTCGCTTCTGTCCTGCGCAAAAGCAGTCATTGTACAAAGGTCTGTCCTCGAGAAAAGACCCGACCATACCGTGCCAAAGGGGATATTATTTGAGAGTTGAACACCGGCCATTGCACGAAGCGCCATTCTCAAACCAAGCCCATACCAGCCAACCAGCCCAGGTTGATAAAACCACAAACCCACCTCATTCGGGGGGGTCAGTAGGCTCCAGCTGGAACCCCCGTTGAAGCTTATTTTCGTCACCAGGTTGGGGGCGCTTGAGTCGCCCTTATGGGGCGCGCCCGGAGGCAGGCGACCCCCATTGCCGGAGTCAACCTGATTGACCACGTATGTGCCTGTGCGAAAGAGGGCCACCTTTCAACTTTTCGAAGAACACAACAGGAAATCAGTATTTTCTGTATCGCAATAAGATGTGCAACCAGAAATGCATCTATCACACTTCGCTGCAGGGCGTTTCACAAGTTCAGAAGCTTCAAAGTTGAACTCCTCATCCTGGTGAGAACTTACATCGTTACACTGCTGATGAGCCATGCGCAAACTCAATGACGTCACCACGCACTTTGCTGACATCCAAAAATCGCAATTCAAACAACTCTGACGTGGACCTCCATCCTTACAAAGCCGATGAGCCGTCCGACGTCTCAATGACGTCACCACGAGGTTTTCTGACATCCAGAAAATGGCAATTCAAACAAGTTTAACGTCCGACCAGAATGTGATACCCACCCGGCAAACCCTGCACGCGCATGAAGTCAACCGCTGCGGACGCCGTCCGGTGGTTGTCCTTGAGGCTGAGTCCGTACAGCGTAAAGCGGGCGTCCGAACTGTACAGGTTGCCGTACAGGCCCGTGCGGCCCTGCTGCGAGTACGCGGCGTTGACGAAAACGGTGTCGTTGTTTGCTTCGACCACGCTGTAACCCTGCTCGCCCAGCGAGTCTGGGGGGAAGAAAAAAGCGGGTTAGCAGAGGAAGTTACCGGATAGAAAGGAAACGAAGAGTGGGGGTTTGACATTTCAGCGTTATCGAGTTTCAATGTTGCGAAACTGTGAGGGAGAGGACAGAAGGTTTAGCAGAATGGCTAGCGGATCAGAAAGGGAAAGAAGAGCACTTTTTCGTTGTTGGCTTTGATGCGCTGCAGTCCTGGTCGCCCAGAGAGTTTGGGAGGGAGACGAAAGAGGGTTAGCAGGGCCGGCTTAGCGGTTCATTGCGGTGCAAGTCTGTGAAGGAGAAGGAGCAGAACGGAGGACGAAAGTGAGTGGGCGGAGAGCAGGGGAGAAGCGGGTGAGGAGCAGCAATTACGAGATGACAACGAAGAATGAGCAAAGGAGTCCTCTGGGTGTCAGCGAAAAATAAGAACAAGAAGCAATAAGTGATCTAATAAACGCGGAGGATGCTCCACAGTCGCCCCCTGAGCTCTGCAATATCCTGTCTGGTTGAGACGCTGACTGCCCGGCAGGGGCAATTGACCAGGTTAAAAAGCATCAGGAAAAGGAGTCCGTGTCACGGAGTGTGGAGTGATCAGTAGAAAAGGACTGCATCGGAAAGCAACGTCAGTTCGTGGGATGCAACCTTCCAGCGTTCACATATGCGAGACCATTCTCTAAGCTGGAGCTGATTTTGTCTACGAACAGTAAGCAAGCGTGACGTACGCACCTGGGAAGCATGACTCGGTGAACGTTGCGCCATAGTCGCTGCTGGTGAAAAGGTTGACGCCGTTATTTGGGGGCGGCTCAGCCTGGCCAGTCTGCCGACAATGTGCAGCTACGGCCTGCAAAGAGACTCTGAAGAAATTGGAGATGTTCCAAGGCAAAAACATTGGAATACTGATTTCAGTGACAACGAGCCCTGGTCAAGCACGACGACAGCCGGTGTTAAAAAGATGTAAGGTTCGATGTTTCGGAGTAAGGGGATCGTCAGAAACGCATACCGGAGGATAAGCGGCGGGAGCGAGGCTGATGTCCGAAGCACAAGCGGAGCTGGGTTTCAAACAGGTTTCGAAGGACCTAGAAGGAGCCTCTCAATAGTAAGAAATAGGTCAGAGCTTAAGCATCCATCGCTCCAACAGTCAATCAAACACGCAATCATACAAGCAAGCAAGGGGAATTGAAGGAACGACCGAGACGTTTACCATTCGACGTTGGCACCCTCAACTCTTCGTCGGTCCAGATTGAGCAACCTTGCATAACAGCGAATGCAGAAAACAACTCAACAATGGTCTTACGCACCTGTACAGAGACTCCAAGCTCACCAGGGAAGAGTAGCTCATTGGCCCACTTCGAAATGCGTTCCACGCTTATCAAAAAGTACCAAACTTACTTCGCCAAAAAAATCAATCGCAGCCATACAAAACGCGCTCACCAAGAAGAGCAGCCCATTGGCCACCTCGAACTGCGCGCCGCAGCGCACGACGGTCCGGTGCGTCCGAAAGAGATCGTCGCTGCGGACGAAGTCCGTGAAGGGGTCCCACCCGTTGCTCCCGCGCCCCGCCAGGTGGTTCCTGACGTCAGCAGTATTCTGGTACACGCTCGCAATGATGGTTTCTTTCGTGTAACCCGGTGGGTGCGGCCCGACCTTGCTCCAGCCCCAGTCGAAGTCGACGAAGGTCAGGATCCGATCCTGCGGCCGGACAGGAATACTGGTCTTGAATAAGTTGGGTTACCTATCCCCACTCGAGTATGAGAGTACATCGTATCGAGATAGGCGAAGGGCTTGATAAGGACGGAGAGTAGGGTCGGAGAATAAGGTCGGAGGATAGGGTTCCCCACATCCAGGTCGGACGAAGCTCCAAAAGGACTAAAAATTCCGCCACGCCACTGGTAAAATGGTGTGTGTTTGAAAGACGTGAACTCGTCTTCGTATCCCGCAGGGAGCGCAATGCAAGGCTGTTTAGACTGCGAGGCGACCCGGCATGTCCTTGCGACGGGAAACTTAAGCAACGTTTATCCAGTATTCTTCGACAATGGCGTGAAATATGAAGAGGGAAGCGCTCGGGCGAGGCACGCCTTTTCCTGGAACACACCCCGACGCAATTGCAGGCGGGGAAAGACGCATTCGGAGAGTCCGGACGGCCTTACCTGGGCAGCGTCCGTGAGGTTGGTCCAGGTGCGTCCGAAGTCCTTGGTCACGAAAAGCTGCACACGAAATGCTGTCTTAGCGCGGTGAAAAGGCAAGCGCGTACACGCTTCACTTTCGAGGATGGTTGGAAAAAGAAGAACACCAAGGTTAGAGAGATCAGCGAAGCCCGCCCTATGTTGATTCGTCCAATAGCGACATCAATGTGCTGACACAATCGATGGAATGCATCTAGCGATTGACATTTGGATCCGACTTTACCAGCTGTGGCAAAGAAGATAAGCAGACGCTCATTGAACTCAAACAAGCCTCCGGCGTTTGCTTTGACGAGACTTGTTCGCATCTCCGCCATAATTTTGAACATGTCAGTTAGAGTGTTTTCAAGTAGAACTTGATCCTACGCAATCCTACAGTTGATATAGTGTGACTCACGTCATTTCCGCAGGGCGGCCCTGATGCGCCCCAACAGCTCCATCTGACAGCAATAACCAGAAGCTGCAGAAACAAAACTTCTTCTTTCAAGATTCCCATCAGCGTACCTCGTCTTGTTTTCCTATCACTCAGTATCGCCTGTGCAACAGGATCCAAGCGCTGTAACACACATTTGACCAAGGTCTGTGTATTGTATTCAAGATCTTGCTAGCTTATGTCTGTGCATGGAACTGCCTCGGTTATAATCAAGCATTTGTCATCTTGACAAGACCACTTCCTTAATTACTTCCTGCCTCTATGACAGCAAGTGGGATTAAGAGAGAGGGGATACAGATTTGAAGTGCATGGAAGGACCAGATTCAAAGCACTCAAGACGGATGGGAAACCGGAACTGCCATGATATCACGGAGAGAGAGAAACATAATCAATGAAGTATCCGCAGAGCTTTTTGTAAACAGAGGAGTGAAGGAGAGTATTTTGTCCAATCAAAATGGGACCGACCCGTCAGACGACGGTTCCGGAAAACAGGAAAACCAGACATTGCAAAGAAATGTTGCACGCACCCACTCCGTTTCAGTCGGGTGCTGCCGCCATGTGACCATTCCGGTCTGTCCGATTGGCCCCAGCACCCGTTCGTACATGCGACCAAAGTCGGACGTTATCCAGTGGAAGTTGCCAAAGCCCCGGAAGAAGATCTGCGTGGAGATACAAAAACCTTCGAACTTGAAAGATTTTGAAACGAGAGCCACAGGCTGAATCCTGGAAAGTGGGTAGATCAAGTTCAAGATCTACACGTTTGGGGAAGAACGATCGCAGTTGAAAAAGCAGGATTTCTTTGAATTTCTTGGTGTCTGCATTTCGGACTTCCAAGTGGTGCCGCTCACCTTCTCAGGGGCATCCCAGGAGAAAAGGATGTCGGCAACTCCGGACACGGGTGAAAGGTTGCTGCAAGAGCGGTGAAAAGATGCAATTGTGAAAAAGCAGTGGATGGCTGGCTGATGACGCCGCAAGAGTCCCTCCCGCCAGAACTTCCGTTTGAGGCGACTGCGCACCACATTAACATTTCCATCACCTTGGCAAGATTTGCTTCAAGTTCAAGGACCAACTGACCAACATACATGGTGCAAGTTTGTGACTTACCCGATGCGTGTTTCGTCCATTACCTTGAGCAACTGCAAGAGCAAACGGTCAATCATTCAGGTACGAAAACAGAGTCTCGTCCTGGTCTGTGGGGGGTCGGAATCAACTAAATCAATCCTCGGTAGTCCTGGTCATTTCTAGGTAGCTTTATATCCTGGAGGGCTTGTGACGAGAGACCCCAATCGAGTACAGTGCAGGAACCTGGAGTTCAGGAGTGTGCAAGCTGTGATTGATTACTAGTGATCTTGGCGAAATTACTGAAAGCAGAAGCAAGTAGGAGGCTTCACCTTGTCTGTGGCCGTTTGGTCCACCCAAGAGATGCCCCCATCCTCGCTCCGCCACAGGTGGTTTGTCACGGTAAGTGCAAACACAATCTGGAGAAGAAGAGACGAACAATCTTTTAGTAGGTCACCTTATTACTGGGCGTGAGAAGGTGAACTTATATATACTTGAAGCAAAACAAATTGCACTGCCGGGCATTTCTGCATTGATTCATAAACCTCGTCACCCACTGCTGTAAAACCAGTCCTTGGCCTGGTTGCAGAAGCACCAAGTGTTTCGTGACTATCATTCACTGTTGATAAGACAACACATAAAAAATCTACTTCTCTTCAACAAATGTCCCCGCTTTCAACAAAAAATACCGATTTTAATTCCAGCAAGCGAGTTGATGCAGCGTTTCACACAGCGAAGGGTCCTGATGTTCCAAACATGCCATTCACACTTGTTGAAGCTGGTGCAGTCTTTTGAGAAGGTGAAGCTTACCCCTCATTGATGCAAGAGGGCAACAAATTGAGGGGAGAAAAAAGAGGGGGAAAGACGTGGGATATCAAACGCTCACCTGATCGCTGAGTCCTATCCACTTAATGTTTCGCACGGGGGTTTCCAACTTGGACTGCGAGAACGGGATGACTGCCTTTCAGAGGTGTGCTGGAAAGCTTCTCAAAGGCAGGCTTATTCTAGGTCCATGACCTCAATGATTTCATCGCCATCCTTATTGCACACACCGGGCCCCTGACAAAAGCAGCTTGACAGGACCAGGACAACACCTTCAACCTGAAAACTCTCCCAATCAACTTGTAAATGTGGATTGGCGATGTTCCTCTGAGAATATCAGGGGATGGGCCTTCTTGTCTTTCAGAATTTCAAAGACTTCGACCAGAAAAGCTGGCCACAAGTGCAATAAATGTCAGAAACTCAGGGGCCCATAAGGTATGTTTAGTAGGTCTGACCTTTCATAAGGATTGAAGGAAGGGGGCAAACGCAGCTGTTCTTTACTTACAACCATGGGATTGCCCGACTATTGCAAGGAGAGAGAGCCTGTTGCCAGATGTGTCGCCCGTCAACAAGCCCCTCAGACAACCAGCTTCGCTGGCGTGGTGACAATTTCTTTATATTCCATGTTATCTTCACAATACTGCATTCGCCACACTCATCAGACAATCAGAGGCAAGAGGCTTTGACAATTAAAGCAACAAGGTTGGCCCTCACCATCTTCATGAAACTGTCCTTCTCGAGGGCTTTCACAGTCAAACACTGCCCCAGCGTGACTGCCAGCAGGAGTGGCAGCCGCCATCTCAGCACGTCCTTGACCGTCATCCGACCTGGTGTCGTGCAACAGGATTGCTAGCTTCCCAAAACTCCTTGTGAACTCCCACTGCTACAAGAAACCAAAGCTAAGCTCAGGAGACAGGGAGTTGTCAAGCGGATTGGCCAAGGTTGCAGTGTGAGCATTTACAAGAGCAGCTACAAGTTACAAACCAGGAGGCACGCTGCGTGTTATGGTGTCCAGGGAAGGACTGTACCAGGGATTGAAGCTGGGGAGAAAGGCAAAGAACTTCGATTTCAGGGGAAACTTTGCATATACCGGTAAGCTCAAAGGCTGCTCGTGATACTAGTACCCTGGAGGCTGGCGCTACATAGTGTCCAGCAAAGCGTCCGAAGGCGCTTTCGGACAACATATACCTACGGCCTATGCCAGCAAGCAGCAAAATCTGGCAATCAATTGTACCGGAATTGGCGGACAAGAAGTCCGCAAAGTGGGTACTTCAGCCGGCCCCAGAATCAGATGCTGAAGGACATTAAACAGCATTCACAGCTACCTTGCACACATTCTCTTCGACAACTTGGGAAGCCATGGCGGCCGCCAGTGCTCAGCGGCTGGTCTCTGGGCTAGCTGTACCTTCCTCCTTTTCAAGGGGGAGAATTACAGAAGCCCAGCAACTGCCATGTTCTGCGCAGAGGATAGTTCCTCACGATTCGGTCGTAGGCTTGGGCGCCTCTGAAGGGTTGGGTTCGTGGAAGTCGACCAGGAGGCGGGCTGGCGTGAGGTGCTCCGCCGCAGGTTTTAAGGGTTTTGAGAGTTTACAGGCGATCCCCACGCTGCCCTTGGGTACATTCCTCGGAGACTTGAGGGAAAACAACAAAGATGTGAAGTGGGCCCTCGATTACTGGGATATGGAGCTGGAGGACGGGTACAAGTCCCTTGATGAATGGAAGGCACAGCTTGCAAACCTGAGACAGGGCAACCCCACCATCAAGTGGGCGTTCGATTACTGGGATAAGGAGTTGGAGGACGGTTACAAGTCTCTGGACGACTGGGGCGCGCAGCTGGCAGACATCCAGTCGGGGACGTGGTTAAGCAAACTGCGGGCGGACAACCCCGATGTGAAGTGGGCCCTGGACTACTGGGACCAGGAGCTCATCGACGGGTACAAGTCTTTAGACGAGTGGAAGGCCCAAGCGGGGGACATTGGGAATGCCCTCAGCGCAAACCCACTGTATGTCGCCGTAGGGGTTGCGGCAGTTTCCATCCCTATCCTTCTGTTTTTGAGCATGAATAAGGGGTATGCTGGGAACTTGAGTGCCAGCGAGGCCTTTGCGAGGTTGAATAAAGAGGACGGAGCGGTCCTCGTAGATATCAGGAGCAAGGATGAGAATGCTAAGGAGGGGAGCCCGAAGCTTGGTCGGAAGGTGTTGTCGGTTGCTATGGAGTCTGATGCGGGACTGGGGGCTGAGGAAGAGCTGCGGACAGCGGTAAAGGGCAGGGCGTTGGACCAGGGCGCCCTTATTGTGCTTCTGGACAGGTAAATCGGAATGTGGGTGCTGGTTTGCTGTTGGCGGCTTTTGGTATCTGCCGATATCTATTTTGGAATGCAGCCACTGAACTGCAGCATTGACAGGGTTTGTAAAGCACATTTGCTCTGGTTCCGCTGAAATCCTAATGTTGAGTGAGCTTACGGGTTCAGGGTAGTGAACTGCTACAGTGAAGTGCTTCAAACGTGAAAACATGCTACTCAAGAAGCCCACAAGACCTTTTACGGTGCCTTTATCTGCTCTTGGTAATGGTGTAATTTAGTTCTTTGGCTTCATGGCAGCAGGCAATCAAACCATGGCATTACGCATCCTTAGCGGCATTCTTTCTCCTCAAAGCGCCCTCTTGTTTTTCAGATGATGCATAGTCTGTTTTCTTTGCAGGCTTGAAGCTATTCGCATAGATTTCTCGATCAGCTGATTGTGGTTGAGTCCTTGACCTTTTGAGGTTTTAAGAAAAGGTCAATACGCCGAACTTGGTGCAATAGCTTTTTTGCATATCTCCAAAGTTTTCTCTTGCTAATGTTACAATTGTTCCTGCAGCGCGGGCTCGTCAGCCGCCCAGGCAGCAAAGATCCTCTCTAAGGAAGGCTACAGCCGCGTGTTTGTCGTGAACGGAGGAGCGCAAGGGCCGCAAGGGTGGAGGGTGAGTTTTAAGAGGAGCTCGGGACATTTTGTTCCAAAACCCTTGGCACGTCCTCGGGCTACTCAAGTTGAGATAGCCGTCTTCCGGCTACTCCATTTGAGATAGCCGTTTTTTTGCCTTCTCTTTGGTGGTTCCAGCAATGCTCTTCAACCAAACCACTGATTTATCTCTGTGTCACCAGTCAGCACCTTCGCAACATCTTCTGAAGCCAGGCACCTCCTGCGTGGTGCGGTCTGTTACAGGACAGAGAAATAAAGGTTGAAATTGCACAATGCTGACCATTTGAGCCGTAAATGCAGTTGCTTCTTGTGCCAGGTCGACCCTTGAATTGGAAGAAGTCTGCAGGTGCCTTGTTATTTGCAGAGTTTTCGCGTGCTCGTCGAAAGTTTGCCCCGCACTTTTATTCATAGACTTTTAACATTGCTGCCTTCAGGAGAGCCAGCTTCCTTGGAGAACCCCACAGACGTTCACTCTAGATCTGGGCGAGATCAAGGACGCTGTCACAAGCACGATTCAGGTGCGTATTCTGCATTTTCACCCCCTCTTTCTGGAGTAAAGCTGGTTCCTTGTCCCTTATTCTGAAGCGTCCGCTTCTTAAGAGAGTCGCGTTCAAACAACTTCCTGTTGCTGTCTTTCAATGTTTGCAAGCCCTCGAGCCCCACCAGAGTGGTCAGGGGTTGGAAAATCCCCAACCACTGGTCGCAAAATAGAATGCCGAAGTCATTTAAGTTACTTCAGAAAAGCTCCGACTACTTACACAAGTCCAATTGCTTGCAGACTGATTCTTGAGAAGCCGTCTGCTGACAAGGGTGGTCCCAAGCTCACTAGACACAGATAGGAACACACCATAGAGTAGAGGGAGGATGCCACTGAGGCTGTAGTCGTAGCGACGCAACATGTGTCAAGTAGTAACCATAGCAGATGCCCGGTGCATAAGGTATGGTCGTGGTGAAATTAGCGCGCAGTTTAGGAGGCCTCTCAAGGTGATTGAAGGAAGCCGACTGAAGACGCTGCTTGCTGCACACATTGTGCGATTCGCTGTGTACAATGTCGCCCCTACAGGGCATTGTAAACGCTGTTGTAGGATTGTCTGGCAACATCCACTCCTTCTGAAGACAATACAACCCTGTCCTCTGGTTTGTTCTCCTTTTCAAGAACAAACGTTGACAAGTTACTGTGGTTCCATCGGCCTTGCTGATGTTCTCTTTGTACAGTCTGCTTGGTACAGCTACCTAGATAGTTTGTCTTTAGGCTCCATTCATCATAGCTGTCTTGCTTTACCAGATTGTTGTAAAGGATTGTGAAGAATTAGGCCGCTTATTTACCAGTCACCCTATGGAAGTCCGCTTCAAGCACCTCCCCCATGCTCTAGTCCGTGTTTAGATCGTCTGTAGGATCTGGTTGGATTTCTACCTGCATCTCCACACAAAGTATATGCAAAGGTTTGAAGGTTGCTGTTCCAGCGAGGGGCTTAAAGGTCAGAGGCTGGGGGGTTGGTGATGTTACGGAGCCTTCCTTCAAGGACCTCGCCTCTGATCTGCAGGAATTGCAGGACAACAAGCAGGTGTTGCCAGCCACACTTGGAGTCGCAGCCGCTGCTGGTGTATCGCTCATCCTCTTCACAGAGGTCAGTTCTCCTGCACTTGCAATACGTCAAGTCTTGAGTGCAAGATGTTCTCATCACACTCGGGAATTAATTCTATCCAGTATCATCATGCTTTCGTTTTGCCCCCAGTAAGATTACCTTGCGCTAACGCTCTCCCTTTGTTAAAATGCCGCCCTGGGGTTACAATTGGATTTGGATGCTGAGTTTTCAGAGCTGCACCGACATTATCTGGACGCAAGGGTGGCCTTCATATGAAACCTTTTTCTGGAATATGCATGTGGGAAGTCTGTCCGATTCGAACTGTCGCTGCTGACTTCTTGAAAATGAACATGCCTTATAATTTTGGGACATACCTTGCAGCCAGCCAAGGATCAACAGACCATTGCTCTGCAGACATGGACTTTTTCGTCAAAGCAAGGAAGCCAACAACCTTTCACTCTGCAGGCAGAGACAGCGCTACAGCTGCTGGGGTCTGCAGCCGCGGTTCAAGTATTTGTGAAGAAGCTGCTGTTTGCCAAGGATCGGAAAGAGACCATCAAGCAAGTCCAGAACTTCCTGGATACAAAGGTGGCACCGCAAGAGCTTTTGAGGGAGTGGTCGGTGAGGGTTTCACCCGTCCACCGTTGGGCCTTCTGAAACAGGGCTGGAAGGGCCCTCGGAATGGAAGATTGAGATTTTAGTGAGTTTGCATGCAGGCGCAGGCTATGATGCTGAGGTTTCCAATCGCATGGCATGAACTGTGTTGTAAGCAGCAGTGAGGTATGGTTGATTGTTTAGTATCATGCTCAGCTTTTTTAAAGCATGCTTAATTCTTTCTTTTTGCAAACGTCTCTGTGCTCATATTGTTCTTCGTCTTCTTCAGGGACTGAGCACTACCCTCGTCCCCAAGACCGAGGCGACTGCCGAGGCTGAGGCCGCAGCGGCAAGTCCTGTCCAGATTCCTTCTGAAGCAGCGGACAAAGCTGCAGCCAGCTCAGAAGCAGACGCGGAGTTGCTTCCAGAGGCGACGGAGGAGGTGATTCCGGATGCAAATGTCCCTGACTTTGTAAATGAGGAAGAAGAGATTGTTGGAGTGGTTGCAGAGGCAGGGAGCACGAAGTCAGAAGTCCAGGATGCTGCCGAAGATGCAACGAAGAGCAGCCGAGAAAGTGAGGAGCAGGCAGAAGCACAGGTTTCCGAGGGGGAAGACGAGGCTGCTCCAGTGGCAGAAGAGAAGACTGAGAGCGCTGCTGAGGAGCCAATTCCAGATGAGAATGAGGAGAGCATCCGAGAGGAGCCAGTTGCGGCGGAGAGCACTTTGACGGAGCCAGTCTCGGAGGTGAAAGCTGAGAGCATCCCAGAGGAGCCAACTGTAAGCGCGGAAGTCAAGAAGGAACTAGAGGCGGCTGAAGCGGCTATTCCAGATGCAAACATCGAGGACTGTGCAGAGGTGCCTAGTGCTGCCGCTGAAGGGCCTGAGGCAGAGGATGCGGAGAGCGAGGATCTGGAGGCAAGGGCTGAGGAAGTTCCTGAGAAGATTGAAGAAGTGAGCGCTGTTGCCGAAGGGCTCGAGGAAATGAACGAGGCGGCAGAGGAAGCGCTGTCGGAGGAGAATGCTGAAGAGGAGGGTAGGGAGGAGGTTAAGGGTGAGGTTAAGGACGAAGTCAAGGCTGAGAAGGCTGTCGAGGATGAGGTTAGCGAGGAGGGGGTGAAGCACGAGGTCGAGGACGAGGTTAAGGAGGAAGTTAAGGTTGAGCAGCCTGGTGCAGAGAGTCCCGAGGCTGTTCTCGAGTCCGTCAAAGAAGCGGCCGGAGAGGGTTTGGAAGGAGTGAAGGAGGCTACCAGCGAGGCCGTAGAGGGAGTCAAGTCGGCGGCACATGGTGTTAAGTCAGGCGCACAGGAGTTGGCTGCCTCTGCAGCCGAGAAGTTTGACACCGCTGAAGGGGAGGACGACTCGGCTGAAGAGGACGCCTCGAGCTCTGACACGTCTGTGTTTGGACGAATAGCAGATGAGGAAACCGAGGAGGTTAGCAAGCCGGTTAGTGAGGTGGTTAGTGGGACTGCAGAGGCGGCCAGCGAGGCAGTCAAAGACTCTGCAGACACAGTCAAAGAGGAGGTTGAGGAGAAAGCGAAGGAAGCTGGGGATGTGGTTAGTGGGGCCAAGGACGTGGTTAGTGAGGCGGTTAGCGGCCCCGCAGAGGCTGCACAGGAGTCGGTTAGGGAGGCGGCGGAGCCGGTCACTGGTGCCGCAGAGACAGTCAATGAAGAGACGGAGGGGGCAGACGAGACGGAGACTGAGAGGGCGCCAGAAGAAACGGATGAGGAAGTACCGGAAGGAACAGAGATGGAAGCGACCGAGGGAGAAGAGAGGGGTGAAGAACAGGAAGAGGAGGGCACTGCCGAAGAGGACCAGACCAAAGTTACGGTGGGTATTTGATTCCGATGTACCTTTGAATCATCGTTTGTGTTCGCATCCGCGCAGTTTGTGCGCATGGTTTGTATCTCCTTTTCTCGTTTGCCTTTCACTGATGCACGATACGACAACGATGTGAGATGTTGCGAGTTCTCGCGTTTGTCCATGATGGGATAGTCGGTTGGCAATGCGCAGTGTGATGTTGTTCGAGGAACGAGGTGCGACTTTCAGGTGTCAAGTATTTCAGCTCAAGCGTCTTGCTCTTCTTGTCTCTGTCCTTAAGTAGGGCCTAGACCTTGTCTCAAGGGCCGACGTGTTCTTTTACTTCCTTGATCTTTCACCGATGGCCCCCGGAAGTCATATAAAAGCAGCTCTGTGGATCCACATCGTCTCTCTCCATACAGGAAGCGGAGCGCGCGATCAACCAGGCCCTCGCTCCGGGCACGGAGGAAACGGCGCCTGAGGCCGGGGTCATCACGCTCCTGTACGACAGCGGCTGGGACAAGGCCTTCCTGCACTTCGCGGCCGATGGCGGGAGTTGGACGGAACTGCCCGGGGTGCAGTTTGGCTTTGACGCCGAACAGGACAGCAAGGTGGGGGACTCCTGCTCCGTTGTGCCATCGATGTTGGTCATCGGATCAATCCGAAAGGAATTTTCCTTGTTGAGTGGTTGCATGACTTCAAAGGACAGAACATTTGCATCCGCAATGACTGAAAAGATGAGCGGAGGAAACCACGGCGAGCTCCGTCTCCGCAAAGCCGAGCTCGTACATTCATTCCTTTAGTTCGCGAACTCTGGTCATGATGGGCTTGGTGCTTCGAGCCGGGCGATCTCAACAGATTTTTCGATGGCTAAAGAGGGTACCGTCGAAGAAGGTCCTTTCAAATGAAAGCCGGGCCTCGTAGGACGGATCTGCGAGCTAGAGAAACGTGCATGGTTTTACCTTCTGCTTGCACCAAGTAATATTCAGCCGGTCCTTGACGTTCAAGAGCGGCAGAAATTGGTTTCTGTATGTTTAGTGCTCTTAGTGCCATCTCTTTTACAGGTCATTCGCGTACCGGCCTCGTCACTCCAATTCGTGGTCACTAACGGGGCTGGCGACTGGGACACGTAAGCTGCATCTCTGGTCGTTTTTGACACCCTTTTGAGGCCTGCTTCACCATCCGGCTTGTTTATAAGTACACAAGTTAAAGAAGCATGGAGTTGAAGTTGCAGATTGATAACGACAGGGGTGCACCATGCTTGCCAAGTCCTGAGTTGTTCTTGCGTGCAGCATCACGTGGATCTCAACCCGTTGCACTTATGGTCTGATAATGGTTGGTTCTTGTGCTATTGCTTTCAAGAACTGCCGATCTTTGCATTTTCGATGATACACATTTGTTTTTAGCGAGCCTTTTGTTGTTGGCCCGACCTTCCATCCCTAACGTTTTCAGTTTGTTGCTTGCAGGCCTCCTTACGGGGGCAACTATTCTATCAACACGAGCGGCACATTTCGACTTTCTTTTGGAACGATTTCACCAGTCTCGAAGGTCGAGAAGCAATAAGGTTCTCCTGCAAATGACTACTGCCAGGCGAACGCCAAAATCAAGCCTTGTTTAGTACAGACGGACATTGCATAGGTCTCTCTAGGTAGATGTCATACTCTCCTGTGGCAATTGGCTGGAACAGTAGTTGGAATAAAAAATTCTGAAGGGGTCGTACAGAATTTGTAGGATCCTTTCGAGATCCTGGCCTCTTCCGTTTTGGCATAGATAAACTCGTAGGACAGGCAGGTCTCCCTTTGTCACCCGACTAAGTAGAGCAAGCATATTTATGGGAACTGCTGGTACGGGAACTTTGTCTCAAGCGCAGCTCCTTTGAGAGTCTTGACTATGTTTTGGCAGCAGTCCCAGGTGTTTGTCAGACGTTGTCTGCGTCGGCTTGCTTGGACTGTGCCATAGCCTGTATACACAATGTCGGAATCCGAACTGCCTGGTGCCTTATTCCTTTCATAAGCACGGACTGTAAACGCAAAGGTCCTACTGTTGGGGTCCTAATTCTGGCGGACAACTGTTGTCATGTTCAGCGCAAATTGCATGAATGGGTGCAATTACCCTCCTATCTCATCGAAATTGGTCAAGGGTATGTTGCGCCAGGAAAGTATGTCGGTTGCTGCTTACGAAAATATGCAGGCTCGATCGAAGCATGATGGCTTTGCAACTGCATTCGAAGCCTGTGAGGAAGGAACATTGTTCATGGCGTCTTGGTTTCTTGACTTTGCATGAGCTCATTTGTTGAGACGTAACGCCATCATAATTGAGTATAGTACAGCTGCACGAAGTCACGGTTCCGCTTTGCACGTTGCAACCACCATGCGCGCGAATCTCCTCTCAACAGCTCAGACCGACTAATTAGGAATCGGCCTGGTCTCATGCAGTTTTGACCGCCCATGCTGACATAGACATCCGGGTTGCATTTCGTATGTCCCTATCCACTAGCTTTAGCTAGCATCATGGCGCCCGTGATCGCCGGGACACACGCTATGGCCAAATACCGATAATCCTATTAGCGCGAGGACTGCAACTGCATGCCAAGCTCGCGTGCGCTGCGCTGCATGGCCGCCGTGCAGTTAATTAGCCGCTGCTTTGTATAGGTATACCTTACAGAACGCCGTATCATGATTGTACTAGGCCCTTCATGTGACTCGAGTCAATGTCGGAAATCAAACGTCCGTTTGGGGAAGCAGCGGATGTCGTGGGAGGTGCGAGAACGTCGAAACAACGTATTGCTTGCATCAAACAAGACCAAGAGGCCGTGTGTTCGACGCCATGCATGTCAAATTGCCTCATGGTGAATTGACGGTGCATTATTGCATTATAATACAGTAATACATCATGCCGCAGCTCCTGCGTTGCATCATCATGACGTAAGTGAAGTTCGCCCTCGTTTCTTTGGGCCCTGTGAGGGCCATACCAAGCACATTTGCTAACGAGCTTATATTTCTTGGGCTCAATTTGAGAACGCTTAATTTGGTTCAAGCTGAGAATGCTTACTTTGCATTGCTTTCATTCTTTGCTCCAGGCAAATCGGCGCATGATCAGGACCTCATATGGTTAGTGCTGAAGCAGGATGACATCTGAACCAGGGGCAGTCGTCCAACTAAGACTGACTGGAAGAACTTTCTTTCTTGGTCCCTCAAGGTCGGTCCCAGGGACATAGATTGACTTCGTCCTTGTGTACAACGTGTTGCATGTGTACTTCCTTCTCGTGGTCGCAAGTACTAATCTTGCGCTCGTATCTGTGACGTCGCTTATAGTCCTTCTTTTCGTATGAATGGCAGCACTACAACAGCTGGGACGGGAGAATGCCGGCAGAAGACGGACGTCAACTGCTCAAGCAGTGGTGCCAAAAAGGATCTGTCCATTCATATTGTACGACTATCTAATCACGTCGTTGTCGAACTCCTGCGCCTGCTTTTGTATCCTCTTTCTTTGGCAGTGAAAGATACAGTTTTCCCTGCCAGAAGGCACCCCGCGGGGCTCGTTTCCAGTAATGGGAATCCGTCATCATGCCAAAGTTCACTTATTGTTTTCCTAGTGTGGTCAGCGCGCGCTTGAAAGCCCTGTAGAACCCGTTCACCTCGGCGGGCTAGAAAACCATGGTAACGGATCATTGTAATCAAAAGTTGTTAGCCCGTTGCCCAATGCGGATCGAGCTTGATGATCGGGCGAGGCCCGGCCATACTAAAGTTGGTAGTGTATCAAATCTGCCTGTAGGCATTGCAGCTCCGCAAATTAACGGACTCCAGGAAGCGATGCAATCTGCAGTGTGTCAGCGTTGCATGCATTATCTGTGCTTTTGAGTTGCGCCGTGACGACAAGCGGTTCAGAATCTAGGTTGGCTGAACACAGCGCGCGGCAGGACCGGGCCTTCGATCAATGACACGAGTCGCATCGCATCGCACATAAATCTCAAATAGAAGAGCTATAGAGGACGCCGTTCAAATTCTGTTTGGCACATTTGTCTCGTTAATATATCCTACATGATAAGCTACGAGGCTGCATGGTTTTCTCACTTCGGACCACCGTATCTCGATTTTGATGTGCTAAGATCCTGGCCAAGATTAATATCTGGCCCAAACTCAATCTAGTGGAGCATCCTTCAAGGTCCGTGAGCTTGACAGCTTCATCACTCGGACTCAAGAAAACCACAACCTATCCATCGTTTCCAAACCAAGAACATCAAATCTTTCTTCCCTCGTCTACACGGCCTAAGCCCTCATGATCTGCGCCAGCAGCGCGGCTTTGACTTCCCCGAACTCCTCCCGCGAAATGACCTGCGTATCAGCCAGCTCCGCCACCTCCACTAGCCGCTGCGTGGGGTCCGAATCCGCCACCAGCACCGGCGTCCGAAGCCGTCCGGCTTCCTCATGCGTCAGCACTCCCCGCTTCACCAGCTGATCCAAACCCTGCAGCCGCTGCAGCATATTTTTGGCGGCGGCTGGCCCCCGGAGCATGCCGGCTTGCTGCTGGGGGGCGGTAGTGGGTGCCTCGCGGTGGCACTTGACTGCCAGCTGGATGGCGTCACGGACCTCCTCTGGGGCAGTCAGGAAAGCCGCCTGGACCTCGGCGCCGGGGCCGCCCTGCCCTGCTGTCTGGACGGCGATCTGCATCGAGATGTAAACGTCAGAGGCGAGCCTGTGGGGCAGTCACACGGAACCTTGCTTGCTGAAGAGAGCCTGACCTCTTTGTAGCCTGGTCTCTTGCTGCCTCAGTCCATTGACCTCTGCTTTGGAATGCCAGAGAACCAGATAGAGAGCTTAGATGGCGTGCTTCTCTTTCAATGAACAACTACAAGGTACTGATGTTGCAAGGATGTTCTCACTTTCAGATGCAGCCCACACCGCAGCACCTTTCCATCCTTTCATGACCGTCTGTATACGTGAGCAATCTTATGAACTTTGATCAAGTCGCTTCAAACACAGAAGCTTTTGACAAGCTCATTGGATGTGCAATTGGACAGGCAGCCAGTTCCAGATATACATGCCTGATGCCATCCCGTCTCGTATATCGAAGCTACTGAGGTGGACACTTCAGTAAAGCAGAGATTATGCATACCTTTTTCAAGTCGAAACAGCTGAGCAGGCAATCTGTTTGCAGCTCCACATCCTGGATTTTGTCCAAGGGCACAGTCTTCTGCTCGTAGGCAATGTGACAGCAGCAGTCATTGGTAGCTGTGGAGTACTTCAAGGAGTCTGCACCTAGCTGCATGGAAGCGACCCACGAGCTGTCAGCTTTTCTATACGGACCGGGAGCTCGAGTTATAAATCAAAATTCGCGCCGACTGAGTGCCAGTGAAGATGGCAAGTCAAAGCACGAATACCCTGATTTACGATCCAATAGAGCTCAAAAACTTCGTAAGAAGTGCAAAATCAAACTTCTTTTCTCTGCTTTCATTTCAGCTTTTCTTTGTACATTCACAACAACCTGGTCTTGCGTACTCTGTGCACGTTGCCTGCTCCAGATTTTATAGGAGCACGTTGTGAAGCTAAAGCAGTTGTCCGTGCACTGCAAATTCAGCTTGATCTCACAACCATCACGAAACAATTGCTAAAGCGGTATTCATTTTCCGTGGGGGCTCCACATGAACAATCAATGCACACATACAGATGACAACCATCAGCTCAAGAAGCAGCTGTACCTGTAAGCTGAAGTGCTCATACAACCGGCCTGGACAGAATGTGCCAACCGGACAGAAGCAAGCTGGGATGCACCAAGTAGCCAGATTTGCTATCTGCCCATTGCAGCACAGGTAGCTTTTGAAAGCAGAGTTCTTCTCAAACACCAGAGGACGACCTTCGAGCACAGTCAAGTCCCTTGCTCCAATGAAGCGCTGCACTTCATCTCGAGCCATGGCGCCTGAGCGGGGGCTGAAAAGATAGGTTTGGATATAGCAACGGCTGACTATGATGTTCTTCTTTGTGCCACGATTGACAGCGGCAGCTGCAAAGCTTCTACACAGGAGCACCGGACTTTGATACTAAGAGCTGGACTCGTTTTGCAAAGCATGCCAAGCGACTGTGGTTCGTGGAGCTGCATATGGAGCCTCACTTACTGCACAGATCCCCCTGAGGGCCTGCTGCCCTCAAGAGTCGCCACAGGTACGCCTTTGACGTCCTTTTGACGTTACCGAACGTAAGAGTCTTATAATGCAGACTCTGAGGCCCTTTTGGGTCTGAGAACCCAGCCCCTGTTATCAGGTATGGTGTAGCTGCTGCTACAGCCGACTTAAAGAGGGCGTGGCGATACGACAAAATCGCAGCGACATTAAGAGTGGGAATGCTGGTACTTGGTCGCTTAGATGGTACCACGTGGTCACCGGCTGATGTCATTTCTTGGCGACAATCGACCTGATACTCTTGCCTGTATGTCGCTCTTGACGTCACTGCGGATGCATCCGCCAACGCCCTCTTTAACCTACATTCCTTCAAAGAGATATTCTTACTGACAAAGGCGGACTCGATGCCAACTGATAAGAGCATTGCTGGCGGACTCTGGCAATCAAGCTGCCGTTGCGGAAAGACCATCTTTGAACCGTCCGATGAAATTTATAAGGAGCACTGGAGCAGCCGCCCTGATCGGACCCGGACCGGACCGGATCGGACGCCCCTCAGCCTAAACCCTTCAAGCGAGACGCGGCCGCACGCCACCCGCGCGGGCCTAGAGCTGCCGCCTGCATGTACGTATCATCTTCAACGAGTCTTTCTATCTGAAGGTTGCTGGTGCATTTTTTCTGGGAGACCAAGTTGAACAAAGCAAACAGAGTTTTGCCTTCCTTCGAACGAACTCCTAAAGTCCCAACTGTTCTAACGCGCCACTACTATTAGGACCACAGCGCTGCCTATTGCGATGCTATGGCCTTGTTTGAGCAGCTTCCTGCAGACGTCAATTTGTACATATGCGGCTTCATGTCAACCTTTGAGCTCGACTTTGAGGAGCTTGAACGGCTGAGGCGCGTTTCCAAAGCTTGGAAAGCAGCCGTGGAGGAAGGTCTTCTAGGGAGTCCAGGGCGCTTTCACAAGGCCGGGTTGACCAGATTTGCATGCAGACTGATCAGTGACCAACAAAAATCTTACCCTGGCTTGGCGATTCTTGATGAGGCCGGAGAAGAGCTTCACCTGCACCCGCTTACGGGGGGTGCCTATGGGAGCGGGGGCGGTCCGGAAGATGCGGAGAACTGGAAGGATATTCCTGAGAGCATGGTGGTCGTGAAGGACACGCTCTACGTGCTCAGCGAGTCAAAGTGCGTTACAGACGTGAACTGGTTGACGGTGGCCAAACTACGGTTGCGTGCGTACAACTTGGCAACAGCCGGAGGCTGGCGTGAGCGGAGTGCTCTGCTATTTGACGAGCAATCAGAGCCTCTCTCTCCCCACGCAGAGTGCTTCGTTCAAGGGAAGGAGCACACGAATCAGACGACTCTCACAGTGGTTGCTTCTGAGCGGTACATCTTCGTATATCATAAGCCCCTCTATAACTTCTACAACAACGGCTTTGGGACGAAATCCCCCCAACACGCTGATGCGCAGGGCAACCTCTACGACACCCAGACCGACACGTGGCGTAAGATGCGCCTGCCAAAACATATTGAGTTTTCAATGAAGATCAACGGCTGCTGGTATGGGAATACTGTTTGCATGGCCATAAGCCACGAGTGCCTTTATATCAAGTCCATAACAAATCTGCTGGTCTACTCTTTGAAAAGTGACACGACAAAAAAGCAGCGGTGGAAGCAATTCAGGCTCACGTCTGCAGATGGGGACACCAAGGCTTTCGGTGTTCAGTTCAGTACCGTATCGATGGCTACCGCAGCAGATAGTGTTAACGAGGTGAGCATTCTTGGGTGGAGACCTGAGCATGACGACAGGTATGTCGCTATAATCGTCGGTACGTTTAGGTTCGCACCAAGCCTGGCAGGGGTCCTTCCGACGACATTTTATGGGGTTCCTGTTCGCGACGAACCAATCCCCTTCGAGCTGGCAAATGAGCTCCCTGCCGCGATACGGTCGTTGGAAGACATCTATTACTGTAGACTGCACTACGTTCACGGCGAGCCGCTCGTCTTGGAACTTTCCAGGGGGGTGTGGCAGCGGACTGGGAAAGACGTGCGCTATTCTGGGGGGTTCAAAGGGCATCAGAAAGGCCCGCTGTGGTGGTCCAACCTCCTTAAGATACCAGCGCCGAACAGGAAATAGAGCGACACCGTAGAGTCAACTGCGTCCATTTTGAGGGAGTTGCAAATTTAGACGGAATAGTTGTAAGTTGCAGGACGAATAGATTAAGTGAAGATTCATGTTCGGATGGATAATGACTAAGGTCCGCCAAGATAAACATCCATTGCAATCACGGATCTCTTGCTTCATTGTGCTTCTTGCCTGCGAGATGTAGGTTCGGCTGCTCTTTGTATATTTGAACGTAAGGGTGAACCGGTATATATACTGGCGCACCTCATTGACGTTGTTTGAACAGGACTCTGGCGAACGCAATACATGACGACGGAAAACCAAGCTCATTCTTCCGATTTTAGTGCGCCTCTTTCAACCCTGATGTTGGCGTCTTCGTGCATTTGAGTCCTCGCTATTGTTGTCTTTTATCATGGCGGAGGGCAGAGCACCAACAACGAGTAAGTTAAAAGTAGCTGGCACGTGTATTAATGTGTCATCGACACTTTCAGATACTGCATGCTAACGGTCCGACGTTCGTCTCGATTTGCATTTGACAAATCACCCATGAGCATGGTCGGGATGTATGTCCTCTTCTCATGCAAAAAATACTACAGACTTATGACACACCAGGTTGCCACGCACAGCTACTCACAAGGGTTCATCTCGAGCGCCCATTGGCTGTGTAAGAACTGCAATCGAGTTTTCAATCTGCTAGAGTTGACAGCTATAAGTCGAGCAGGCGCATGATAGTCACAGTGTTCTGGCAACTGTGAATATTGCTTACGTCAGCTGACGTCAGCGGGAACGCCCCGTCCTCTAGGTATTCCGGGTGGTGGAAAGAGCCCGGAACAGGACTCTTGGAAGGGCGAGGGCTTCCAGTACGACAGCGCGCGGGGAACAGACGCAAGTTCTCAACTTCAGGCGGGTGGAGTGGGCGAAGGGGGTTTGGGGCTCAGTGGGTTTGGGGTGGGTTTGAGGTGGGTTTGGGTCCCGGCCGTTCAGGTTTGCGTTTGGGTTCGGGTCCAGTTTCGGGTTCGGGTTTGGTTTCATGTTCAAGGTTACGGGTTCGAGTTGTGGGTTGTTCCGGGTTCAGACTTGGGGCCTCCGGTGAAGCGTTTTTAGCTGATTGGAATCCTTACAAGCGGGTAGATAGGGCGCCGGAACGAGCGGCTGCCTTTGAAGCATCTTGTTAAGCTGGGAACTCAGTCTTTGTGTTTTTGGGGCCAGAAGCAGTTGGGAGACCGTGTGGCAATTGTGAAGCTACTGGTTGTTGGCACTTAGGCAATCTTGAAAAACCGATTAAAAGTACGACATGGTCTAGCCCGCTGCGCCAACGCCGCTGCTATATTTGGCCTCTTCCTGGGAGCTTAGGACAATCGAAAATTTAAGCTTCCCTGAACAAAAGAATGTACTTCCAGCTTTTCGCTGATCAAAAGTACCCCTGAAGCCCCATATCCTGACTTTCAGGATACCCGCACCACATTTGGGTATCATGTCCTTGTTTGAGCGGCTTCCCCCAGACGTCAACCTGTACATATGCGGCTTCATCTCAGCCTTTGAGCTGGACTTTGAGGAGCTTGGACGGCTGAGGCGCGTTTCTAAGGCTTGGAAGGAGGCGGTAGAGGAAGGGCTCTTAGGGAACCCGGGACGCTTTCACAAAGCGGGTTTGACCAAGTTTGCTTGCAGGTTAATCAGTAACGAAGAAAAGGCATACCCTGGCTTGGCAATCCTTGATGACACTGGAGGAGAGCTTCACCTGCACCCGCTTATGGCGGGTGCTTATGGAAGCGGGGGCGGTCTGGAAGATGCGGAGGACTGGAAGGAAATTCCGGAGAGCTTGGTGGTCGTGAAGAATACGCCATACGTCCTGAGCGAGCCAAAGTGCCCTGAAGGCTGGAAAGACGTAACCAAAATGCGACTACGTTCATTCAATCTGGCACGGCGGAGGGCTGGCGCGAGCGGTGCGCGCTGCTCCTTGACAAAGAACAGCGCCTCTGTCACCTGAGATAGAGTGCTTCGTTCAATGCCAAGAGCACACGGATCAGACGACTTTCACAGTCGTTGCGTCTGATTGGTACATCTTTGTAATGCATTTGCCGCTTTGGATGATTGGCTTCGGGGTTGATGACTCTTCGGGGTTGATGACTCTGATGAACGGGCAGGCGCGCAGGGCAACCTCTATGACACCCTGACGGACACGTGGCGAAAGCTCCGCGTGCCGAAACGCATTTCCGCTTCAGCGACAATGGACCGCGACGGTAACAGGTTTTGCACGGCCATAAGCGACGAGTGCCTATACATCTGGGTCCGACCACATCTGGCGATACGCTCTCTCAAAACGGAGGAGCAGCGGTGGAGGTATTTCACACCTGTGTCTTCAAACGGGGCCCCCACGCCTCTCGTTCGTTCTCATGCGGGTTCGATGGCTATAGTAACAGGCAGTGTCAACCACGTGAGCCTTCTGGGGTGGAGACCTGGGTTTGACACCAAGGGTCGCCCCCGAAAGGGCGCCGGAGAAGTGGTCACCATCAGCACGTTCAGGCTGGCACCATGCCTGGAAGACGTCGCCCCTTCGACAAACCAAGGGGTCCGCCTGGTTGGGCAATCGGTCCCTGATCTCAAGCTGCAAGCGGACGAGATCCCTGCAATAATCCGGTCTCTGGAAGACTGACACTTCTGCCAGCTGCACGACGTTCAAGGCGAGCCGCTCGTCTTGGAGCTTTCCGGGGGGGTGTGGCAGCGGACCGGGCAACACGTGCGCTATTGCGGGGCCTTCGAAGGGCATGAAAAAGGCCCGCTGTGGTTGTCGAGGGTCCTTCAAATACCGATGACGAGCGGGAAAAAAAGCGACGCTGTAATACCAGCGGCGTCCATGCTGAGGGAGTTCAAGCAAGTTCAGACGCAATGAGTCGTATAAACTGTAGACGGATTGTGACGGCCGACTCATTTTGAATGGACTAGGGTGAAATCCGCCAAAACAAGCTGTTGCTTGTCGCGTTGCGAGCCTGCGTAGCTACTCTCAGCAAGACGTCGATCCGGTTGCTTTATTGCAAGTAACGCAAACTGTTCTTTCCCGGCGTCTGTCTCATCGATATGACTTGTAATTGCGATGTATGGCCGGAAATTCGGATGCACTTCATTGAAGTGCTTGATTGGTGGATCGTATAATTCTCTGGCGCTTCGAATGTGTGACCACAAATTGTGGGCACTTCAGGCCATAAAAGCGAGCTACTCGTACCACGTTGTGGCAACCGCCTCAGTTAAATCGACGCCGCTTCATGTAGTCACGAGCTCCGTTTGGGGCTCTTGTCCTTTGGAAAAGCCATGGAGAACGACGGTGCATCATGAGAAATAGAGCACGTGCATTCGTGGATGCACGTCTTTGCAGTCTTAAGTCATGGCATGGAAGTCTTGGAGGCATAATAAAATCATGATCCTAGGTCCCCGCACGAATTCGTTCAAGATTCAGTCGAGAACATTGGCAAAGTGCATGCATGGCAGGCTTGCCGGCGGCTGTGAACTTGGCCCTGACATGCAATTGTCATAGCTATCACGCCGGCATGCAGTAGGATGAACACTGAAGAGAATTTGAGACACGGTTAGATGAGCCACCGGAGCTGCATCAAGACCGTCGGACGGACGGCCCGCGCTGCCGATACGACGATTGAAGGTCTTCAATTAAGAGCGCTATCACGCGGCAGCAATATGCTTCTCATCCCGTGGCCAAGTACGTGATTCCAACACAAGCCAAGAAACAGGTAGCATACCGCAGGCGACGAGCATAAAGACAAATTTGCGCGTGGGGGGTTTTCACACCTTGATCCAGCCAAAAGAGGTTGGGCCTTCGAAGGGCGGGGCAAGTGAATCTGTACATGCGGATGTTACAACAGAGAGGTACTCCGCAGGATTGTAAGAGTCGACTACTTGACAACCTGCGGCTGACCCCGCACGCTGTCAAGCTCGTGCTGGTACACGTGGAACTCTTCTTGGACCGCCACGTGGCCGCCGCTTTTCTCGGGCTTCGTACAAGCCTGCAAGGAAGCAGTCGTAATTGTCCGTTAAAAGCTAGGCCATCGCTCGGTTGATATCCTGGCCTCGGCACTTGCTGCCACCGCTAACGCTTCCTGTCAAATCGTGGAGTATTTGGCGATTGCTTACGCATTTATGTCAAAGGAGATCTTCTTAAAATCACCAACAACGAGTCTGAGGTGCATGCAAGAGATTTCATCATGGCGATTGCAAGTTAAAAACCGCATTCATTCTGATCAAATGGAAATCAGCCCTTGATACTAGAACTGACAACTTTTTCTGCACAATTGGCCTAAGAAAGCCGGCTTTTATGACCAATCAATTAACATTTCTTTCTCACGAGGAGAGTGACACGACTCTCAACAATCACACACTTGGAAGATGTCACAGAGCTCAACCATCAATGCTCTTACAACCTCTAACGGCTCACCTCGGAACACGTGTACACTAGCAGCGTCAGCCACTCCCAGCCCGCCACCTGTCCCGCGGCCTCCTCCGAGGCTTCGGCCAGAAAATAAGGCAGCGGGGGCATCAGCTGCATCTCAAACGTCCGGGGGGCTCCGCAAGCAGGGCAGGGAGGGGGGGGCGCGGAGAGGGCGCGAGCGAGCAGCGGTTGCGATTGGAAGCCGTATCTGAAACGGAAGATGGAGTGAGGGGTGGTTACATCTGAGCTGAGTGAGTGCCGGAACTAGTGACTAAACATGACGCAGTGCCGCATAGCTTTATGAAAGAGCGAAACATTTTCAGGGTTCCGCAACGATTGGGCACATGACAACGGACGGTTTGGCAATTTTGAGAAGAATGTGCCCCGTAAACGCTGACTTGGGGCACGGTTTCAGTTTCCGGAGGACCTGGGTGACAATTATTTGAAAGCAATGTTACAGACTTCGTCCGTTTCTCACGAATCTGTTCGCCGAACTCAGACCCGCGCATTGAGTTACGAAAGACATAAACGGGTGGAAAGTCGGAGGCTCACATAACCCAATAACGAAGTCTTGAGTAGTGATAAGTAAAGAGATACTCAAGGACAGCCGCTCGGGAAAGTCTCAGGTGATGCAGTATTCCGGAGCGTCTCCACCCGCTTGTGGAAGCCGCGGACTAGCACAGAATGGTCAACCAGAGGCCCGGAATATGCGCCCAAATCCAAGCACGAATCCGAAACCCACAGCCCAGATTCAAGCACGAATCCGGAATCCACGACCCCCCGAGGTCAGAAGTGAACCCGAAAGCGAAGCCCAATCGAAACCCCAACCCCAATCCCAACACCCAAACCGAACTGAAACTCAAGACTCAAAAGTCGAACCCAAATGCAGACCCAGACCCAAACCCAAACCCAAACCCAAACCCAAACCCAAACCCAAACCCAAACCCAAACCCAAACCCAAACCCAAACCAAACCCAACCCCAACCCCAAAACCAAACCCAGACGCAGCTCAAGCCGCCAAAGTCCTCACCTGATGCACTGTTCCGGCGCCCGCTCGACCCGCTTCCGGAACCGCAGGAACGTCCGGTCGGCGGAGCGCGCGCTGTCGTACTCGTAGCCCTCGCCCTCCCAGGACTCCTCCCCGGGGCTCTCGGTCACCAACCGGGACACCTAGGTAAGGGAGTGTTTCCGCTGACGTCAGCCGACGTCATCTTAAGAAGAGCAAATCGCAGATGATACGTTTGATTCGCTGCTCAGGTCCGGGCTGCCAACCGTGGCAGTCGCGGACTGCAGTTGCAAGCGACGATTGGCACAGGTTTTGTGCTTTTCTGGACCTTTCAAAACCCCCAAAAAAGCTTTTCTGTGGCGGGTTCTACGTAAACGACCGCTTGAAGACCTCGAGAGGACGTCTTCTCACGTCATCGATGGAACGCCAATACCCGAAGTCCATCCAGACGCAATAGGAATGATTTTACTGAAAGTAACAGATTTAATGCTTGGTATCACGAACCTCGACGTGTCCAGTCCCTTTCCTGCAAAAAGTGTGGTTTCGCCTCGAATGCAGCCATTGTCGTACAACGTCAGCATGCCAACCGCACTCTGAAAAACGTATAAATCGAGACGCCCACCTCTGCCTCTTTCCGCCTCTTTTCCGGCGCCTCCTCTCCAGCCACGATGTAGAAGCACGGCAGAACGGACGCCCCGGCACCGCTCCTCGCCCGCTCGTCCCCCCCGTGCGCCGCCAAACTCGCTGACGTCACCCTCGTTCCGCTGACGTCATCGCCCCGGGGCTTCTCCGTCCGCTTGCTGGCGCCGTCCGCAGCCTCGGCGATCGCTTCGGACAGCGCGCTCATGTCCAGCGCGGTGCCGTCCGCATTCCATTCGCTGGCGGCCCCACCGCCCCAGGAATTGTCAGAATCACCCCAGTCGTCTGCCGTGGGGGCGTCCTCCGACCGGATGTCCGAACTCCCTGCTCGGACGTCCGTTTCTCCTTTCCGACCATCCTGGACGGTTTCTTGGTCCTTCGCCCCGCTTGAACCTGACGCTTTGCTGTCTCCCAGTCTAAGCGGATCACTTTCTGCTGACGTCAGTCTGCTGGCGTCAGGACCCTCGGTAGACGCGACGAGCGTCTCAGATCTACTCTCCGCCTCCATTTCGTTGTTTCCTGCCCGAGCGTCGGCCCGTTCGCTTGGCGCTGCGCCCCACGAGTCGTCCTGCCACCAGCTGTCCGAACCGACGGCCGCTGTCGAACCAGCGGAGTTGACGGTGTCAACCGCGCTTGACGCTTCGGCAGGCTCCGCGGACTTGATACCAGAATCCTCTCCCTGAACCCGGAAGACACGCCAACTGCAGAGTGAAGGTAAAGACCTGATTAGTTTGAGAAATGAGATGACAGCAGCCGAACAGTTGCGAGAGACGCCGGTGCTGAGCTCTTGAGGCCAGGAAAAGGATCAAAGGCATCGCTTTTCATGAGAGAGATTATCCCGCAAACAACTTTCAACCGTAGCTAGTTGTGTGAGCTGCAATCTTGGATACCACCAGAAAATATGGACTAGACACCTGGAGAGGATGAAACCGGTTTTACCATGGAAGGATGATCGTGGACGATTAAAGGCCTTTCAGTCGTGATGCGATGCATTCCTGTTTGCAGGCCGCGTGTGCCTGCCCGAAGGCAAGGAGTAGAAGCGGCGACACTAAGTAAAAAGAAAAGATATGTCTCCTGTTATCTATCTAAGCACTTGAAAGACGGCTTCTCCGAGCAAGTCGCCTTATAAGCTCAAGTGAAACTTTCAATGGTCAATAAGAGCCCTAAAGAGGGGCTAGCTGCCACTGGCCGGCTCCTGAGCAAGATAAGGACTGTGCAGGCCAGTTTTCGAAGTGAGCGCACCTTAGCGGGTCATACCCGCAGTTGGACGACAGGCAGCCAAAGACGTACAGTGTCCGCTCGGCAATGTCCCTGCCTTTCAGGAAAAGTGGTGCATACGCCTGCGTTCAAAGGACTTGAACAGTTTGTGATGGTTTGTAAGAAAGCGCCGAACTCGACCAGAGTACGCTATGTGAGCCAACAGCTGAATCATATGCGCACGGTGAAACTTCTGGGGACTAGCTTTGAACACATTTGTCAGACAACATTTGGCTTGATGATGGGTGGCTTGATAATGGGAGAATGAGCGAGAGCGAGAGAGAGACAGAGCAAAGACGAGCTTTGTAGATTCAGCAAGAGCCTGAGCGAAAGGATCGTTGGTTGCAATGATTGCGTCCTTCAAGAACAGCGCACTCTCTGACAAACGGCTTTCTACAGACAGTTCGAATGCTCTCTTTCTTTCATTGTCATATCCAAAGAGTCCCGTCCAAGGTAGATCATTACAACGAATCTTCTCAAGAGCCACACCCTGAGATTGATCAAGTCTAACTCTAATAAGCATTGTGATTCCTCGCCAACCTGAACGACGAGCCCCAGTCTCCTTCCGCATGCTCTGCACGCCAGGCGCTCATCTGAAAGAATTGCTTCCACCCCTGAAGGCCAGCACTGCACCAAACGAAACACGTGAGCTGGTTCACTTTTGCTGTTATAGAACGGCCTCTGCACTCGTTTTTCCATGATGAGGTTGTCCAAGCTTGGGGGAAGAATCATTACAAGAATCATTTCTCTCTGAAAGTGTCATAAGTCTAGGCTTGTTTTGGAAAAGCTCCCGTTTCGCCTAAGCTTTGCGCTGTGCTCTAGCCTTCCCAGCTCCAGATTGCGATGGGAAAGCATACAAGAGCACCTTGTCAGTCACAACAAGATTGTCCACATGTCTTCCCCCACCACCACAATGGTGTTAGCTTTAATGTGAAACAGAGAAGAATCAAAGCACTTTGCAAGAACCATGTTCTGCATCAAACAGGCCCCAACTCTTGGACTGAGGGTTGAGTATGGAACCAGGTCAAAGGCGCTCACCGGCACACCCCCAACCTTAGTGGTGTAGTGCGAGGAGGCCTCAAGAGGATCTTCAGCCCATGCACCAGGCAAACCAAGGACCGTAGGCGCAGGAGCCATCACTCTGCCAGACGGCTTTCCTTTCTCGTCTGCTTTTCACGTTGTCTTCTGCTTTCTGGACCCCCTCTGTACAGGGGCCTTTTGTTCGGAGGGCTGAATTATGATTTCTACTTCCCCCCAGCCACAGAGTTGGAGCAATGCTGACTCCTCAATTTGATGGTCAGAAGAAGAACATGTTCCTCATGACTTGTTGGCAGGGGTGACAGAGAGGATGCATAAGCTTGTGGGAAGGAAGCAACAAGCGGTGGTGCACGCTTGGGCTCAGAGCTCTCGTCTCAGTTCCTGAAACTTTCTTAAAAGGTCTGCAGACTTTCCACCACCATCCAATTACTAGCAGCAATGACGCCAAAGGTTTCTTCAGATGGCATCCAACCTAAATTCAGAATCCCTCCAAGACTTTTTATTGTGGTGATCCAACGAGCGGAGCGAAGCCCATAACAGGTGCTTTGAAACCTCCGGCTGCAACACATTAGTTGTAAAGAGAATTTTAGGCCGTCTGGGTGAACT